>JAMPIV010009781.1:0-160000 GCA_024509875.1 Oreohelix idahoensis
AAGGAACTAACGGGTCGATAGGATCATCATATTCAGGAATTCGATAAAGATGAACTTTGTGTCTTAATGAACTTTTCATACAAGTCATTAGGATGTAACAACGATTGGATCTTCGTGTCCGATATTGTTAAATTTTGCTAGCTATTAATTAATATATAATTAAAATAAAGTTGAAGTTGTGAAGAAATAAAAAACATAAAAAATAAAATATACTCAAGAAAAAATGAAACAAAAGAATATCACACCAATTAAACCTTTTAATAGTCTAATTATTAAGGTGATTATATATTAGATTATGATATTTCATATGTATAGTTAAAATGTATTGTGTTAATTTAATTAGGTATCTATCCTTATACATCATTGTCACACGCATTACTAATTTAATGGTATACTTTAATATTTAGTTTTAATTGTCCGTACTTCTCAATTTTTATTTCTTTTTCTCTCTGATACTATTTCTCATTTTCTTTAATTTAGATATTAATTTAGTTAGACGGCACCCTGGACTCGAGCAAAGGGGGATTTCACACCGTTTAGGGGTCAATAACATTAATAGATAAATATGTCGAATCTCGTTTGTTACCGTATACTGAACGCGAAAATATCATGCTAGACAGATATGACGCCTTCGCGTTGGGCAAGTGGTCACGCTTGGTGACTTGTGTTACATCGGCCCTTGTATTACGCACGATCCGTCAAGCAGAGAAGTTCGTGCATCATGTGTATGTCTTCCAAGCGAGATGCGCTTATAGGATCCCAGCCGATAATGAATTTCAATATAGAACAGTTAGGGTCATTATCACTCGATATTAATCTAAGTATTGAGAACTTTATTAAGTAAAATTAATCCCCCTGACTGGAAAGGATAGAATCGCGGCTACGGGGAATGATTTCAATTTGTAAGCTGTCAAGAACTGATGCGCTCATTTCTACAGGCTGTTGACTACAGCAGCACGGCATGTACTAGGCCATGATGCGTTCAATCTGACATATTGTTTTGAGACACGGATTCGTGATACTTACTGGTAATATTTGGGAATCTCTATTAGTTAATGCTGAACTGTAACATGAAGTATTTGTGAATGTCGGATATCGTTTTATATGAAACGTCAAATACATGTGGACTCAGAACTAGAAGGCTTTTATATTTTTACTTCGCGTTCATTCGTGTTTGGTTCCACAGCTGTGGGGTTAATGTTTACGAGTTTTCCCTCGCAGCACGAATACTCTCGCACTAGGGGAAATCAACTAATGTATACAAATATGCAACATCAGAATGGCGTTGTCGAAGGGAGAAAGTTTTACGGGTCAGAGCTAACCCCACCAATAACAAACATTAACTACGTCAAGAGATGTGACTTTAATATTCAATAAATAACCATTAACGCTCGTGAAGGAACCGCAACACCGCTCGTGGCACGCAGACGTATTATGTGGACGACCCCCAGATCCTAACGAAAACTGTTTTAAAGCATATTCTGTACTGTCCAAGAGTCCGGATATCGGACAGAGATAAAAATGATTGAATGTAGAACATTCCAAAACATCGTTGCCTGTATTGTACAGATGTAAAAGAAGAAGTTAATAAATGTAATTAAGCTGACTGAATTATTCATTTCATGAAATTGAAGGGAGTTAATGATGTCTTTCAAAGAGAACAATTAATTTACCTTGTGGTGTTGAACTCTTAAGGACCCCGAAGATCTAAACAACCCCTACTCACGTGTTTTGCGTTATGTTGAGGCGAACTTTTATCATGTCCGTGGGTTCGTTTTTCGATTTCTATTTACTCATTTCTTGTCCCTTCCGGTCTTGCGATTTGTGATCCCCTAACTATTTGCCTCTTCACCCGTTTTTTTAGATTTATCCTATCTAGTTTTTCTCATGTTATTTTGGCGCGTTTTCTGTAAATACCCTGTATCTGTTCGAGGCAAAACCATTCTTTGTTCATTACAACATTTAACAAAAATAATTCTAAATTGTATAACATACATTGAACTTATCACTAATTTTTGTGAAATATTATGCAGATTTGGGTGGTGTCATGGAAATTGAAGCTATTTATTATTTATTCCATATTGAATTAATTTTTTTTATGTATTTTGCTTAATTCTTGCTTACTTTCCATTCTGATTATGTTAGTTTGTCCCTTACGAAGGCATTGTGGCCGTAACGTTTGTAAGTTTCTGGTTCTTTGTCCTATTGAAACTCATTGCCTATTTATGTTTAACTTACTTCCAAGTAAACGTATTATGGCTTTCTGAATGGTCATCTTATTACATTGAACCCGGTATTATGATGACAAAAGAAAGAAAAAGGGATAGTTAACTTTGACAGTGCTTGTCAAATCATTTTCTATTAGCCAGCCATTTGAGCGTTCCATGGCTTGACGGAATGATGAGTTAATATCTTGATTTATACTTCTCTTCGACGACGTAAAAGTCGGGATAAGGCTGATGAGAAATCTTAGAACATCGAAGATCAATATCACGCCAATGACGGTAGCTATTATCCATAATTAAGTGTTTAACAAAGACTTTGCATGTGTTAACGAACGAGACCTTGACACAAAGCCAGGTTTAATATCAGATCTGATTAAATACCATCTCCACATCAAAGTCTAAACGTACTGGACCTCCATTTCCTATCACGTGCCTTAATGGATACACAGACATATTTATTTTCTGTCTTGATGTTTTTTTTCCCACAGATCGCTGTCGTCGCCTTTTACTTTCCTTTAGTTAAGTCTTCTAAAATAAGTATTGTAGGAATGGTAGAGGTAGACCCAAACAAAGATATTAATAATAAAATAACATAAAGAACAAAAATAAATATTGAAATGGAAATTATGATAAAGACATTGAATGACCTTGAGATGATGATACATCACTAGGTGTGACCTTTTTTCTTAAAGGCACGTGCTGTTTGGAGAGCTGAACAGCAATGAAGATGATGATGTTGATATTATGATGACGATGATGATGATATTATAATGACGATGATGATATTATGATGACGATGATGATGATATTATAATGACGATGAAGATGATAATATTATGATGATGATATTATGACGACGATGATGATGATGTTGATATTATGATGACGATGATGGTGAAATTATGATAATGATGATATTATGATAACGATTATGATGGTGATGATATTATGATGACGATAGTCATGATGATGATATTATGATGACGATTATGACGGTAATTGCATTATGATGAAGATGATGATGATATTATGATAACGATTATGATGGTGATGATGTTATGATAGCGATGATGGTATTATGATGATGATATTATGATGACAATGGTGATGATGATGATATTATGATGACGATTATGATGATGATATTATAATGACGATGAGGATGATATTATTATGATGACGATGATGATGATGATGAGACTTTTTATTTAATCATTGCTCATCAAGACATGTGCCCCCCTCCGCCATTCTTCCATTTATCAATACGAGATATATATAATCACATTGGGTTTCTCGTCGGCGCTATGGAGTTCATGCACTGTGCTTGATCCTCCTAGTGTGATCTAAGGGAGGAGATCGGAGCACTGATGGAGATGTCCGTGTACAATGAAGATAGTCATAAAAACCAAACCAATCAAAACGTGAAAGGCCTCAGTTCATTCTTTCATTCTATAAATTAACATATGTGCTCCTAGAATGTCGGTTCCGTGAGAGGAGCAGGGTGGCACGTGGCTTTCTCCAACCAGTCTTGGGCGGGGGGGGAAAAATGTATGGTCTGCCAGAGAAACCTGAATGGATGCTAGCTCATAAGCCTGGGATATAGGAAGTGATTATCGTAAGAGCGAACGACAAAGAATATCAAAAAAAAGAACAAAACATAACATGTAAGGATCATTTTTCACGTGGATTTAAACTATCAGATTGTTATGTCAGTTTTTGTGTGGTCTGGCTGTCTTATGAACCACTGCTTCTCAACTTACAACAAAATCGGCTAACCCCTTGTTGTTTAGTCTTACAGGTGTATCCGTCTTTAGGTGATTGTAGTATTTCGAGGGCTGGGGGGAGGGCTTTTGTGGTGAAGTGGGATGTTATAAATATTTATAGGGGACTTAGTGTACTGACTGAGATCAGCTGTGAAGGTATATATATCTAATAAGAGTCGTGTATTATATATAACCTTACTTGCTGCCACATATGTATACCTCAGTCAGAATTATTCTGGAATAGTGTGATGACTACGTTGTATGTCTAGGGTATGTGTATGATGAAGTGTAAGTCATAACAACAACAGACAGATAAACAATTTAATTTATTCCACCACACTTGACAACACTGTGACACTCACATACATATAACACTCTAAAGGATATCTTAAAGGAGTCACTGATAACTTTTCAAATAACAATATGTATTCATTGCTGTTATGAATGTATATGTGTCCTGATTCAAATACAAAGGGAACCAGGAATCACAATCAATTTTAATTACAAGTTATATGTACAGAATTTATCAATATGAATATTGTAGTGACACATATTATTAAAAGTATCCTATGTGTGTCAGTTGTGTAGTAGTAATATGAGGTAATACTGGTTTTGTTTTGTTCAAGCTCTGTTGGTATTTGTCATCATGACTTCAATAGTTTGTCTTTATTGGAACTAGTATTGGAGATGTTCTCAGTTCCTGATATTAAAAACAATTTACTTCCCTCTTAAGTTTTATGTTACAATGTTATTTTAAGATGGGGGTACATAATTTTGAGCTCAGCTGGCCACATCAGCTTATCTTGCGTGATGGCGGCAGGAAAGACTCCTCTGCTCGATTTCTCCCCTGGGCTCTGGAGACACCTCACTGATAGCTAAATGGACCAAGGAGTATGCTGTCCGACTCTGGATTCAGCAAAGCTCTGACCAGGTGCTGCTCAATACCATCAAGACCACGGTCCCTGAAAACAAGAAGGATGTACCTTCTACGTCATAACTAATTTATACTCTAGTTCTACACTGAGCACAATACATCACAAACATTGAGTTCAGAGCGTTAGGCCAACTGTCAGCTTCATCTGAAAAATTTTATACCAGTATTAACCTCCTTAATGGTTACTACGCCTCTGCACTTCCAGCATTATTTCTTTCTAGTCAATCATCTAGGTGTCAGTGTACTGTTTGGCCATTCCATGCCGTTTTACTTTCCTCCGACACCTTCTGTTCAGGCTGGAGCATTATAGGCTTTACATCATGTTTGCTACTGAACTACACATATATACAGGCATAAATTAACAATTCACATTCAATTTTCATTAAAAGATACTGAATGTTTCAAGCTTACCACAATTCATGGAAATAAACACAGATACGTTGACTAGCAATGAATTCTGGCACAAAACCTGGAACAAATTCCCATCTGCTTATGTTCCAGGCTTTTATTTAGCAAAAATATGAGCTGGCTTCAACGCACTGTTGCTTTATCAAGCTTATTTGAACTAGTGGTCTCGAACTAACGCTCCTAAGTGATTATATCAGCGAGTCTGGCCAATGGAGCCACGTTTCGACAAGTGTTTGAAAAAATTTTACCTTCCTACGTCTCCCCTAACAACCAAAGATAGTATTTATAGTCCGACCAATCGTGTTTAGTCTTATATTTGTTGCGCTCCAATCAATTTGGAGTTTACATGGTAGGCTATTTCCGTACGCAAGGTTTTTTCAAACACGTTATAAAAAAAATTTTATGAGCAGAAATGATTTCATGCTGTCAGGCATCCCCACTATTTTATTTTGGTTATAATCTGGTAATTCCTAGACTATTTGCGTAACGTTTTACATATTCTTTGTCAGCAAGCCCTAAGGAACCCAAATATACAAATTTAAAAGAGCTACGTGGCTGCGTTCAAAATATGCAATTTCTTCTACCTCCTGTTTCGAAGATGTGCTGTCTGGGTACTGTAATGTTTTCAAACGTAAACCCATCTAATGTTATCTTTTCTAATAAGAGTTTTTCATGATTTATAAACCTAACTCTGGGAAAGGGTAGTGTATTTTATCACTGTCCGTCTGAAAAAAAATTAGTGCATGTGGCCTTACACGCGTGATAGTAGTAATTGTGTATCGCGCGACGCGTGTTTAGTGTTGCACGTGTTCGGCTTTATGCCTCTCCCTTCTCTCTATCCTTTAGTCCATCTGTCTTTAGTTACGCCGTGTATAAAATGGAATGAATGAAATATTAAAATTTAGGTCATTGTTTAGCTTGCGTATCTCAATGTTTTTCCAAGAAATACAGCACACGTTTCATTGAAGAAAGCGGGTAATAATATAGTAGGCTTTTACTATCAACGTGAAAGCGTTACAATTTGCAGACGAAGCATAAAACAAAGGGGATTTCGAGTACTGTCATTGTGACAGCACTGTTATTTTACCATTGCTCTTTTCTTTATTAGAATTTATTTGTTAGGCTTTATATTTACCTTTTAATTTATATATGTGGATTAGAATATTTCACGACACCTCCCCTCTTAAAACAGACATCCCATGTCAGTCCTTTATTCTATATACACATAGATAAATGTAAGTCAACTTGACTTTACTCTGCTGTGGTGCTATCATGGTTTTATGTAGTTGGGTCCATTCAGAGTAGGCACTACTCATGAAATCTGCCTCAGACTTCTACAACCAATAATATATTTCGGTTATGTTACTGAACATCCGCAAGTGTGAGTGCTTGTCTTAATGCTGCTTCGCAACCCGTATTCACCATTTCTCTTCTCTGAGTCTGCGCAATGACATGTCCAGAGAACATTATATTTCCCTCAAAATGTACGTTATGAGGAGATAACATATACCTGGTGATAGCAGAGTTTTCGTAGTGGATCCATAATCTTCTTATTATCCTGTATGAAACATTCGGAATATCCTCAATCAAAGAGGCAACTCAGGGATTCATTACGTTCTCCTCCAAAAAATGTTTTACATCCAACAATTTTGTCTGATCTCAGGTTTTACTGGAATCTGATAATATCCTTTACTCAGATCCACTTTTGAGAAATATTTAGCTTTATTTAGTCTGGCAAACAGCTGATTTGTATCCGGCAATGGATCCACCTGTCCTTCTGTAATAGCATTCAGTATCCTGTAATCTATACAGAGTCTATGTTCTCCAGAGGGCTTCCTTAAGAGTACAACACCGGAACTATATGAAGATTCACTGTGCGAAATAATTCCTTCCTTCAACAGATAGTCTATCTCTTCCTTCAAAGCTTTCTCCTTAGCAAACTGAATCGAATATGGTTTCATACAGACAGGTGTGGGGTCTATCAGTTTCATATCATAGTCCAATAGGTTTGTATGCCCTGGTCGGTCTGTTAACACCTCTGCATGATTATTTAGAACCTGTTGCACTCTCTCTTTCTGAGTTTTCGTTAAATGTGTACTGATTTTCACCTGTGCTGCTGTCTCACAGGGGTGTAATGGATATTCAAATGATGAAGGTGGTTCCTTTTTCATCTCCATGGCGATGGACAAGGTCAACAAGTGTGTCTCTTCCTGATGTTCTTTTCCAAATATTTCTTCAGGAGATTCACATGATAGATTTTTTCTTTCCCCTTCTTATCTAGTCTATTCGCCCCCTGTAGGTACATAGCCCTTGCATGTTTGTCTTCCTGGCTTTAAAAAACCACCTTTTCATTGGAAATTATTTTCCAAAGCCAGTTTTAAAACGAGGTTGTCACCCTCATTTAACCTATTTTCTGAAGAGGTAATTGTTTTCCTCGGCATAAAACCTCAGTTTGTTTTTTAACCACGGAACCTATGTGACTTTCCACTTGAGTTTCACTGAATACCCCAATGGGGGGTGTTTTGGTTAAAAATTCCACTCGATATTTCAAACTGGATTGATCAAAAAGTTTGGTATCCCTTTTTCATCCCCCCCATGGGCGGGCGATGGGAACAAAACAAAAGTTTGGTGTCCCCTTTCCCCTAAAATGTTTCTCTTTCAAAAAAATTATATTCCCTTTCAGGGGACCTAGAATTCACACATGATAGATTTTTTTTTTCTTTTTCCCCTTTTCTTATCTTATCTTTATAAATTTTTGTTTCTTTTAAAACCAACCTTTATCTAGGAAAATAAGAAAAAAACTTCTATGGGGGGGGAAACCACCATTCCAATTCTGTAAAAACGGAATTTATTGGGGGACCCCTTTTGCCCATCCAATTTTTGTAAAAAAACTTATTCTGGGGGACTATCCGGGGCAAAAAAACAACTTACCAAAAGCAGGTACTTTTTCTTCTTCCCCACAGGCCAAAATTTCTGTCAATATTTAACAAACATCCCCTTTTTCCTGTTTATTAAATAGGGGGGCAGGGGGGGGGCATTGGTTTTTCTTTTCCCTGGGCTTGTTTTTCAATAAGTTCATCATTGGGCAAAGGTTTTCCAAGTTTTCCCCAGGCACTTTAAAAACCTAATACGGTACAGGTTGGTCAAGGCTTCATTCACATATTTGGTTATTTGAAGGAATGTAATGTTTTCCACCAATAAAAACATCTTGCCTTTTTTCAAACTTCATCCAAGGGTTTCCACGTATTTTTCTTTAAAACAAAAAAAAGGCTACCCATATATGGGGGGACCCTTTAAATTTTTGTGGAACCTATTTTGTTTTCATTTCATTGGCCTCCCCGGTTTTTATGGGGTCTCTTCCACTCCGGGAATGGCTTTATTATAGTGATGGAAATTTGATTTTTTTCCTTCCCCAGGAAAAATTAATACATTAGTCACAAAAAAAAATCAATTCTTTTCCTGGGGGGCCGGGGGGGGAACCTACCTATTTCTTTTTTCTGGGCTTTTTCTCCCCACTTAAAAAAAATTTTCTTTGAATGAGGGAGAAGGATTTTTTTCCTTTCTCTACATTTCCCTTTCCTTCCAGGTTTTTGTTTTAAAGTTCCGGATTTGGAGGGGATTTGGGGTCGGGGGGCTTTATCCCTGGGGGTATAAGGGAAACATCCCTTTTTTGCATACTCTCGGCAATTAAGTGGGCCATTGGTAAAAAAAAAAAAAAAAAAACAGGTTAGTGGAAGCTCTTCCTCTCCGTGGATCCCCAAAAGGGGGCCTTTCCCCTTCCACCATTTTGGGTTTCCCAACCTTTTCCCAAATTTTTATATTCTATCTCTTTTATTATTCAGCAAAGGGGCCTTTTTAAATTTTTTTGGCCCCGTGGGGGCGTGTCCCAGGTCACTCCTGGGGATTCAATCTGGTGTCCCCCAACTTTGTGGGTTGGTTCCCTCATGTTTGGCTATGGGCTAACCACCTTTTTTCTTACAAAAAAAAATTCTCAAATGGTCCCATTCTACACAATTGTCCCATTCTTGCCTTTGGGGCCTCATATAATTAAATTTGTTGGAAAAGCCAACCTTTTGAAATGGATTGGGTAAACTACAATTTTTTTCTTCTTCATGGTCTCCCCCATAGAGATCTCCCCTGGTTTCAACATGTAGGGGTGCCTCCTTATTTAAGGGTCTTTGCCATATAATCCTTTTTTAGGGTGAAAGTTACTAAAGTACCAATGCTGTCCCTCTTGGGGACCTTTTGGGGATCTAGCTTTCCAGTACATCATATTCCCTAATATACCTCAACTACTTCAAAAAACTTTCTTTTTTCATTGTTGAACGCCCTTAAATCAAAGAATTCACTCCCCTTCGGGCCTGGGAGTTTGTATATACAAAAAGTTGACCAATTTTTTCTGAAAAAAAAAGTTCCCAACAGTGTTTTTATTTTTCCCAAAGGCCTGGAAGATGCCTTCCTTCCATCTCTTCGGGGAGGTTTGGTTTTAATCCCAACATTTAAATCCCTTCCTGTCTTCAAGGTTTTTGGGAAATTCTGACTTCTTGGAAAGTGGGGTAATCCCACTATACACAGTTGTATGCACTTTATCTTGCAAAAAAACCTTCGTTCACTGTTTCATTGAGGTGTTCCACACTGGACAAATTCCTGCACCCACCTTTTACCTGGGTTGAGTTTTGGCCCATAAACGATTTACTTTCATTCACATTTTACACTTCATTGCAATTTCGGAAATTGTCCGGGGGGAATTTGATTTGTTATTTTCCATCTACCGACCAGTTGGGCCTATCAAAAATTGGTTAGACAGACCACCTTTTGTTTTGAAAATTCCTAGGGAGAAAGGGGATTATTAAACTTCTTTCTGTCATAACTTAAAAAAAAAAGTTAAAATTCCACTTGTTTCATTTACGTAAATTTGTACGCCCAAGTTACCCTCTGGCTTGAGTTTGCCTTCATACCGTTCAAAGCAAAATTTTAGTCAAAAAATTCTCATTACCCAGCCTACACACTCTGCCAAACCTTTTGTATTCCCTCTTCTGAGGGATCAAAATTTTTATTGCTCGAGGTTTTCTGGTTGGTTTTTTTTGCCCTCAAAAGGTTCCTCGATCAATTGCATCTCTTTTTTTTCTTTATTCATACCTTTTGCTTCTTAAGGGACCTGATTTCGAAGGCTTTCTTGGGGTAACCTTTTCATGCAAGAAAAACATTTAGGGCACACTTCCACCCAGGCCTCTTCTGTCACCTTATTTCGTGCATAGGAGAATAAAATAAACCCTTTCTTCATAGGCCCAAACCTATTTTTTAAATAAAAAATTAGGCATTTATAAGGGGGGGATTATTTTTCCTAATAAAACTGGGATTCTTGGCATTTCCTTCTCACATAAATTCTTAAACTAAGTCCCCTGCTTCTCCAAAGCAAGATGTTTCATATTTTAATTGCAGAGACCTTGGAAATTTCAAGGTTTCCAGCTGGGTGCCCAGTACGTTTTTTGCATTCCTAAATTTTTTTTCCTATAATAAAAAAAAACTTTTTCTGCATTCTTTTCTTTCACACTTCTTTAAACATTCACTTGGAAGCGAGACGTAAACCTTTAAAAGCTCCACCGTTTCCTTCTCTCTAAACCCATACGTTGGTAATCAGGGTTTTCCAGTCATTAACCTCATTTTTGCCCAAAAGATAAAGCTCTTTCTAATATTCCATTTCGTCTTTCTTCAAGCCCCAAACGAATGGATCTCCATTGGGAAAAAAAAAAACATTAGCTGAGCGTTGATCGCAACCTTTTCTTCCTTCTTCTAAAACCCAGTGGCATCGAACTCGTTCGCAAAGCTTTAGGCAAAAAGGGTTTCTAACGTGGCCATAATTTCAGGGGGAAGGCATTGGGGCTCTTGAATCATCCAATTTCTTTCTCAAATACCTGACCCCCAAGATCGTAAAACCTGAAAAAAAAATGAAAACTAACTAAGTTGAGGTTCACCTTGGTCCAAATCTTTGGGGCTATTCAATTTTGGGCAATTCACCACATTCAATTAGAACTGAGCACCAAAATTTCTTTCAGGAGGCATGGCCGTGACAAACTGCCCAAAACAATAAAAAAAAAAAAACTTCCCTTAGGGGGTCGTTCTGCAAACGCATGAAATCTTTCCGCGATTAGTAATCCTTTTATCTTTTGCTTCCTTGGCCCTTTCTGCCAACGCCTCAAATTTTCTTCTAGCCCTCCTCATGACTATCTAAATCGACATGAACCTCAGAAATTCTTCTTTCTTTTCTGCAAGGCCTCATCTTTTGGCCTAGAGTCGATTTCCTTCTTTCGCTGCCCTACACCGATTTCTCAATCTCTAAATATATATCTAAGGGACAACACAGGCACCGTGAGCTCAACCTTATTTAATTCCACCCAAGGATACCTTTTAATTCTTATATTCCCTGAAGTGAATTACCCCCACTATTTTTAATAGGTAAAGATTCAAAATCCCAAGAGCGAGACCCCAATATATGTGGTGAAGTGGGATGTTATAAATATGTATAGGGGACTTAGTGTACTGACTGAGATCAGCTGTGAAGGTATATATATATATATATATATCTAATAAGAGTAGTGTATTATATATAACCTTACTTGCTGCCCCATATGTATACCTCAGTCAGAATTATTCTGGAATAGTGTGATGACTACGTTGTATGTCTAGGGTATGTGTATGATGAAGTGTAAGTCATAACAACAACAGACAGATAAACAATTTAATTTATTCCACCACACTTGACAACACTGTGACACTCACATACATATAACACTCTAAAGGATATCTTAAAGGAGTCACTGATAACTTTTCAAATAACAATATGTATTCATTGCTGTTATGAATGAATATGTGTCCTGATTCAAATACAAAGGGAACCAGGAATCACAATCAATTTTACTTACAAGTTATATGTACAGAATTTATCAATATGAATATTGTAGTGACATATATTATTAAAAGTATCCTATGTGTGTCAGTTGTGTAGTAGTAATATGAGGTAATACTGGTTTTGTTTTGTTCAAGCTCTGTTGGTATTTGTCATCATGACTTCAATAGTTTGTCTTTATTGGAACTAGTATTGGAGATCTTCTCAGTTCCTGATATTAAAACAATTTACTTCCCCTCTTAAGTTTATGTTACAATGTTATTTTAAGATGGGGGTACATAATTTTGAGCTCAGCTGGCCACATCAGCTTATCTTGCGTGATGGCGACAGGAAAAGACTCCTCTGCTCGATTTCTCCCCTGGGCTCTGGAGACACCTCACTGATAGCTAAATGGACCAAGGAGTATGCTGTCCGACTCTGGATTCAGCAAAGCTCTGACCAGGTGCTGCTCAATACCATCAAGACCACGGTCCCTGAAAACAAGAAGGATGTACCTTCTACGTCATAACTAATTTATACTCTCTTTTTACACTGAGCACAATACATCACAAACATTGAGTTCAGAGCGTTAGGCCAACTGTCAGCTTCATCTGAAATACTTTATACCAGTATTAACCTCCTTAATGGTTACTACGCCTCTGCACTTCCAGCATTATTTCTTTCTAGTCAATCATCTAGGTGTCAGTGTACTGTTTGGCCATTCCATGCCGTTTTACTTTCCTCCGACACCTTCTGTTCAGGCTGGAGCATTATAGGCTTTACATCATGTTTGCTACTGAACTACACATATATACAGGCATAAATTAACAATTCACATTCAATTTTCATTAAAAGATACTGAATGTTTCAAGCTTACCACAATTCATAGAATAAACACAGATACGTTGACTAGCAATGAATTCTGGCACAAACACTGGCACAAATTCCCATCTGCTTATGTTCCAGGCTTTATTTAGCAAAATATGAGCTGGCTTCAACGCACTGTTGCTTTATCAAGCTTATTTGAACTAGTGGTCTCGAACTAACGCTCCTAAGTGATTATATCAGCGAGTCTGGCCAATGGAGCCACGTTTCGACAAGTGTTTGAAAATTTTTTTACCTTCCTACGTCTCCCCTAACAACCAAAGATAGTATTTATAGTCCGACCAATCGTGTTTAGTCTTATATTTGTTGCGCTCCAATCAATTTGGAGTTTACATGGTAGGCTATTTCCGTACGCACGGTTTTTTTTAAACACGTTATAAAAAAATTTTATGAGCAGAAATGATTTCATGCTGTCAGGCATCCCCACTATTTTATTTTGGTTATAACTTGTTAATTCCTAGACTATTTGCGTAACGTTTTACATATTCTTTGTCAGCAAGCCCTAAGGAACCCAAATATACAAATTTAATAGAGCTAATATGCTGCGTTCAAAATATGCAATTCCTTCTACCTCCTGTTTCGAAGATGTGCTGTCTGGGTACTGTAATGTTTTCAAACGTAAACCCATCTAATGTTATCTTTTCTAATAAGAGTTTTTCAGGATTTAAAAACCTAACTCTGGGAAGGGTAGTGAATTTATCACTGTCCGTCCGAAAAAGTTAGTGCATGTGGCCTTACCCGCGTGATAGTAGTAATTGTGTATCGCGCGACGCGTGTTTAGTGTTGCACGTGTTCGGCTTTATGCCTCTCCCTTCTCTCTATCCTTTAGTCCATCTGTCTTTAGTTACGCCGTGTATAAAATGGAATGAATGAAATATTAAAATTAGGTCATTGTTCAGCTTGCGTATCTCACTGTTTAGTACACGTTTCATTGAAGAAAGCGGGTAATAATATAGTAGGCTTTTACTATCAACGTGAAAGCGTTACAATTTGCAGACGAAGCAGAAAACAAGGGGGATTTCGAGTACATTCTTTGTGACAGCACTGTTATTTTACCATTGCTCTTTTCTTTATTAGAATTTATTTGTTAGGCTTTATATTTACCTGATAATTTATATATGTGGATTAGAATATTTCACGACAGGCTTTTAATATATATATATATATAGAATTTGTGTTATTTGACAAGTTCATTTGTACCAGAACAGACAATTAAAAGTTATTTCTGTCAAAACCTTACGCTGTTTCAAGAATCGTATCTTTGCAGTTGGCTATCAGAAGAATGAATCATTCTATCATAGGTCTATAGCTACAAGCATATCATAAACAAACAACTGCTCTAAAACAATAAAAGAAACAACTTAGAGGATATATCCCCGAACCTGGGAAAACAACCTGTAAGACTGTAGAGAGCAATCCCCAACTCTAGAGGACTAGCTAGTCATCAAAACCTAACACTCTCGACATAAACAGCAACACCCACTACCCTCCCATGGCCACACCAGCATTTACTCGAAACATTATGTCATGCCACTTGCCCTTATGACTAAACCTGATAAATCTTCTCCAAGGCTCCACTCTCTTTTTCCCATCCTTGTTTGTTACAAAAAGACATCTTGCTTAAGGTTGTTAAAAGACCTGCCGGAAATCCTTACGTGATATGCCTTACCTGAATTTTCCCAGATTGTTATAATCCATACAACCTTAGGGTTGGGCCGTAGTTTTACTTGTCGCTCACCAGGCTACCTCTTAGGACTTAGATGACCGTCTTTTTACCACTATCAGACTCCTTCACCAGATGCGCGGAAGTAATTATGCAATCTAATGTGTTAGTAGACGACTTAGTATGTCTATTTCTGACGTCTTGAGTCAAGGTAACATTGTTCCCTGTCTCTACTAATCGCGAACGGTCCTAATAGAAAGGATAAACATCTCAGGAATGTGACTGTCACGGGATGTGCTTCCCCTTTGCTCTGCAGTAGTGATCCACCAGTGGCCAAAGCTCAAGAGTATATAAAATGGGACTTCAAAGGTGTCTACCTTCGCACAAGACCACTCTTGGCAGATTTAGATAGAAGGATAATGATGCTTCTATCTCAAGGGAGTGTTCACAAGATAATTCAGAAGTCAAGAACAATTCTGCATAGGGCAGAACACTATTAACTTATATCCGATCCGTCACCTTTTGTGAAGTTTTAAGCAATGGTGTGGCTTGTTCGAGCCCCCCAGCTGGTTTAATCCAGCGAAATTCCTGTTATAATATTTTTTGCTTTATGGCTGTAACTATATGTATATATAAAATTCTCGATCATACATGCACTCTCATATCTATAATAACTGATTCAACTGTGAATTTGAAAAATAACATATAACAAATTTAATAATCAATTAGTCTTTAACAGGTTAAAATAAATATGGATGAAGATGATTTTAGGAGGTTTAAGAAATTGTCTTCATCGAGACAATTGAGGACTGTTGGGTGTTGTCCGTTGCTGTCGCCTGTTTTTTTTTTTTTTTTTTTTTTTTTTTTTTTTTTCCTTAACCAGCGGCACTTGGGCTTTCAGCCCTTCGGCCCAATGACATGTCATTGCGAGGCTGGGGAACCTGAGGACTTTCCTTCCAACCCGGTCAGGAGCTTCGCTCCTTCCCATCCACAGAGGGTTTATCACAGGAGCCGTCCAGGCTATTCAGTCAAATTTCCGGCCGTAAACATTTCTTCAAACGCCGACGCCCGGGTTTGAACCATGAACACCTGGTCGCCAGTACAGCGCCGAAGCCATTACACCAGCGCGGCTCTCGCCTGTTAACAAAACTTAACTTGCGGAGTATTGCAATAGTTGGTTGTCGAGTCTTTCGTGATGAGGGCTCTTCACTAGAGGCGTCTAGATGATCTCCACTCCTAATGTCAATGTGAGTGTCTTCACAACGTGTCGACTCCACCTCTTGAAGTACAAGATAGTGGCAAAGATTCTTACTTCATATTGGCCTGGTACAAAGAACCGTCTTGTAGCTTCGAACCACGAACTTTAGGAAAAATAAGAGAACAAATGCCTCTGCTACGTACATTTGTGGGCTGAAGATTAACAGGTGCATTGTCTCTCTGTCCACCAACCAATATTAGCCTCTCTGAGTAATTAGATTCTTAGAGTATACGCAGCGTAACTCAGGGAAGTTGATTATAAATCACCAATATTCTTCTGGTCACAAATGGCAAAATGTGTCTGGACAGCGCGAGTGCAATGGCTTTTGCTGACTTAACATTATAAAAGTACACATATCTCACAAAATGATACGAAACACCCTATGTACATGTGAGGTAATCATCTCACTGATCCATTCGGAGTCTGGGGTCGCTTCTGCTTTCGCTTTCCTGCGCAATGTAGCGTGATTTAAACACGATGCTTTGTTATGAAAGAACGAAAGGGAATATTGGCAGCCAATCAATCGCCGCGCAGCACGCATGTAAATGGACCGATATTACAATGGCGTTCTGCAGAGGAAAGGAAAGTGTGTTTGAACCCAATGGATTCGTGTGTCGTACAAGTGACTGGAGAGACAGAAAGTAACGATAGCGATTTAGTTTTTTGAGACTAGCTATATTCATTCCAGAGGAATAGTTGCTGTATGTAGTACTTTTGGAGATAATTGAAGTGTCGATTGTCTTTAAAAATTTGAGATAAATCGAAGTCGGAACCAATTATGGAAAACGTTATGTAAAAAAAAAGCAGAAGTTATGGAAAGTAAAAGGAGATGTAAATAAAAGTTATGGATAACAGGGTTGAGAAGCATGAAGAAGATTTTTGAACCCAGCTAACACAAACTCACTCGAGTCTGCACAAAATACACAGTCTGCAAACTGTGACACCGCATTGCTCTCAGGTACGCCCGCCAACCCCGTATAATATGGCAAGCAGCGGAATTTTAAAACCTTACACACACACAGCAGAAGACATAGACTGAAGAAGAGGGAAGCTTGCCAAGGTTATACTTTTGCCATCTGTTTGCCGTGCAGATCCACTTCACTAAACTGAGTCTGTTCTGTACTTAACATCTATCCTAAGAGGGTATGTAAATGTTAAAATTGTATCAGGATCAGGCCACAGGACCGAACTGAAATTAAGTTGTGAATGTGTGAAGAAATTCGATGCCTACCAACGTTTTTCATGGAATGTCAGTAGGAGTGATCAATTAAATGTTATTATACTGGAATAATGGACTTAGTGGTCAAAGCAAGTGAAAGTGTGTAGTGATGAGAAAATAGTTCTGAACTATATACCAGACAAGAGATACTTTATTGATACAGGAACATTTGGATGAACATTTATGCTAAATTGAAGATTCCAGAAAGGACTTCTTAAAATTGTTAAGTGTAATTCAACTATCAAGTAATTTTGAAATTAATCTTTATTCATTCAAATTTTCATCATTTCATCGTTCTTATTTGCACATAAAGACAAGAAAAGATAAATGTACATAATAAATGATTCGGTAATTGTAATTCTTTGACTTATCAAATTTATATTGTTGAAGTGTGAGTTTTACTGAATATTTGATTATCATAGGTTAGTTACATAGCAAAGGTGGCATCTTAGGCTCTAACTTAATCTGAATACTATTTGAAGTAGAGACTTTCACAGTCGTGACTATCCTGTGATACCAGTGCTCTTCTCTTACACTGGGACCACACTTCTTGACAGACAGAATTCTTCTTCTGTTCTTACAGTAATTATTACTGACTACTATATTCTTAAAAAACTTTCACTACAATCAAACTGGCATAAAGCCAACACCAGCGCTTGCTGTCGTGGTTATGAACATACCATTTTCATTTGTTGAGGTAGCCAGCCTCTTATGTCTTGTATAACCACTTAGCAAGTATAGACATGTCAAATTCACATTGTAAAATAAATGTTTACACTTACCCCAAATTAACTTTTTGGGAACACACTCTCCTGGCACAGATAAATGGACACAGCAACTATGATTAGATGCTTCGAACCCTTGGTCGGGGAAATTGTAGTATTCCTCTAATGACGGGTGCTCTGATTCCTCAAGTCTACAGTCTTGGTATTTAAAAATGCGGGTTTTTTTTAACCAGCGGCCTTTGGGCTTTCAGCCCTTCCGCCCAATGACATGTCATTGCGAGGCTGGGGAGCCTGTGGACTTTCCTTCCAATCAGGTCAGGAGCTTTGCTCCTTCCCATACACAGAGGTTTTATCTCAGGAGCCGTTCAGGTTATTCAGTCAAAATCCCGGTCAGTGACACTTCTTCAAATGCTCACGCCCGGGCTTGAACCTTGAACACCTGATCGCCAGTGCAATGTGGTAACCATTACACCAGCGCGGCTTTCTGTGTTTTCTTTTCTAAGTTACAAAGATGCCCAAACACTTCGTCCGTCACTTATAATTTGGAATTCTTGTCCAATGTCTCTCTGGCTCCTGGGAGTTGCTAATTTGACGTTGCGATGCAGTCTGATTTGTGTCTCCGAATTTGCTAGGTTATATTCTCATTGTCCTTCAAGCTTCCACATTGGTATTTCCGACCAGCTTTCCAATGAGAGCAAACGTTTATTTCAGGCTCTCGATTTAGACCAATCTTGTCTCGTTAGAACCAAGTGGGTCGGGGTGTTAAATCATTACTATTCCCCGCGTGTTTTAAAATATCAATTTCAAAATTTAAACTCGTGACCTGTTTCAAATAGGGCAGTAATAATTCCGATTGCACTTGTGCAAACTTACGAACACATCTGTGAACTCATTTCCTGACTAATACCTTCTGCCCATATTGTCCCCTCTGACAGGTTATCTGTACTATTGATACAGAAACGGACCATTGGAAGCGATTACGTATTATCATCTGTGTTAACGTATATCTCCCAGATAATCTAGCTTTCTTTCCGTCGATCGTGCGAGACCACCTTGTGTCAACAATGATTTCTTGTGACCGTCTGCGTTACACGACACTGGGCGATAAAATTATAATCTGCCAGCCGGTCTAATTAGCCATGTAATACCACGATTCACATTTTGAAACGTAAACAAATCTGGGAGTGACTAGGCAAAAATGTTGGTGCATAAAAATGCCAAATAATAGGACGATGAATGAGGAAAATGTAGAAATAAGTTGATAATGCAGGACAGAACGAAAAAGATGTAAAAGGACACAACTCATTTCGTCACAGTGACAAGCCAGTTAAAAACATGATGTCGACCGAGGATAAGATAATCATCGGTAAATGGATAATGCACGGAGGAAGAGAAAAAAGGGAATGAGCGAATGAGTACTGACCAAGAGGAGTGTAGACAGAAAAATTGAAAGAAAGAATAGTACGTTTATTTCGTCACACATAGTGAAGTCTTAAACACTTCACTCCTCTAAGGCAGCATCTGCAGTGAGCCACCAATACGTCTTTAAAAAATAATTAAAAATACACAAACATTCAGATGGGGATATAAGGTGGATTCGTACCAGTATGAAATTAAAGTTCGCGTGTTAACTACTGAAGAAAACACATTTTAAATTCCTGCTTGGCTGTTATTGAAATCGTAAATAAACTTGTATATTTCTATAATAGCAATGCTCACATACAGTGTTTAATTGTACTGAACTGTTTTCTACAGCTAAGAATGTATGATGAAGTAAAATAAACAATTATGCCATGTACCCCATTGAATTTCTTTTGTGTGTCTCCTCGGGGGTACGCGAGCCGCACTTTTGGAAACACTGTCCCACAGAATTCACAAGTATTGAAAATAACGTTTTTTCCTAATTCATTTCGTCAAGCACGAACTAAATGACAATTTTTTTTTCAGTTATGGGCTATTTTCACGCGCAAGGTCAGCTCGTTATTTTGATATTTCCTGCGTCTGTTTGGTCCACTTTTATAGGTCTTCTTTATATCTGCCTATGACTTCCTAGTGCATTTTTTTCGATAGTTTTTTTCTTAAGGTCGTGCCAGGGCAGTTCTATATTCTTAATGTGTGCCACAATAATTTTCTCTCTATCTCTCTCCCCCCCTCTCTCTCTCTCTCTCTCTCACTCTCTCCCTCTCTGCCTCTTTAAGAGACTGGTCTTATAAGTAATACCCCATTCTCAGAAAAGAGTAATGGTGTATCGAGTTCATAAGTTTAATTCTGGCTGTAAAGGTTACTGAATGAGATGGTAATATGCAGTCCCGTAATCTATGGTGCCCCTCTCCTAAGACTAACATATGGGCTGTTAAAGTATCTAGGGGTAATTAATAAAATTCAAAGTAACTTGAACTCAAACTTGAATAAAGTACTCAAAACAGTGCAGTACAATTTCTTAGTTTTAATTATTTACATTAATCTGGTTTTGTGTTGTTTCGTTGTACTGCTTTGGAAACTCAAAAATGGTGATGGGGATAAAACAATTTGATGATGCTGTTGTATATGTTACAAATAATATAATACACCAACTTGATAATTAATTACTGATATTATTGTCTCTGTCTTGTTGGATTTTGGTCATTAGTTGGATGAATGTTCATATTCACTTTAATTAATTCACTATGGATTCAGTGTCCATGTTAGTACTTGAAAATAGAATGAGGGTATTTATATATTTAAACTGTCACTGGGACTTGTATCTATAGTCACTGTTCACACATGGATTCATCATTTAGTAAAACTCATCATAACTTTAAACTGTGATGTGGTACGTCATGCTCAGCTAGGCAGCCGTGTCTTAAAGGACTTATCTTAAATGCCTCTGCCTGCTGTGTTAATGAAGCAGTAAGGAATGGAACACCCAAAGCTGAGGGTTTCCACTCTCACCTGATGTCAATACTTGGTGCTTGAACACTTCTTACACCAATACAGTAGAACACCGGTTATCTTCAATGCTGACAAGGTGATTGACAGGATACGATATGACCCTGAATCTCAGATACACAGGGCTTTAAAGGCCACACAGTCTGCTCACTCATGCAGATGGCGAAGGTGGCTTCGTGGCAGTTTGCTGTTATCTGTGTTCTGTCGTTTAAATTTGGCGGCGAGAGTGACATTCTTGTTGTTGTTGTTTTGAAGAGGTGATGGGTGGAGAGCGGGCACTTAACAGCTGACCGTTATTTTTCTGAAGTACTAACCTTATATGTTTTCCTTTGTTTTATGTATATATCTTTTAAGTATTGATTGGACATCTCCTGGGGCATCTATACTTAAAACCTTATCCCCTGTCATGTCCATATTGTGATTTCTATAGTAAGTTTTTAATTCAAGCCTTTGTTGTTCGTATTTTTTACAGTGGGTCAGGTAGTGATCTATGTCATTCTCTTTCTGACCTTCTTGGCAGTGTGGTTCCTCTATCATAAAGTATGCTGCACTGAGACGGAGACGCCACAGTTTTTTGTTCGATGGTATCTTTAATTCTTCTCTGACCTGGCACGTCCTCGTTGGTTCTTTCATCAGTTTGAACGCGTGTCTGCCTTTTCTACTGTTCTTCCATGTTGTCTTCCATTCTTCGTTTATAGTTATCTTCACTTGGCTCTTGATCTCCGACCTTCCCAGTCCTGCTGTTATATTGTTTTTACTTATTCTTCCATTCTTGGCGTTCTGGTCTGCCAACTCGTTACCAGCTATACCTATGTGTGCTGGAATACACACTAGCCTCACACTACATCCTCTGTTCCCTAGTGATGTATTAATTGCTAGAATTTCTTCCTTTATGTCTGGCCGGCTACATTTACCTGGGTGTTCTAGTGCTTGTAGTGATGATAGTGAGTCTGTAAATATCGTAACAGCTTCTGGTTGGTTACATTCCGCTATAATTAGGCAAGGTAGGCCCTCGTTAAGTGCCATAAGATATTGGTTCAGACACTATGTTACATATTTTTTTTTTCATTCTTCGTTCTATCCTTGTAGCGAAATCTGTGAGATAATCGCTAAATTCAATAAGATTTTAATCCTATGATAATAAATAAACCCGCCCGTAAGTGTCTACTTATCATCTCTACGCCAGTATAGCGCTACCTTTTGTGCAGAGGAAATGCTTATAAAACGATCCCGCCGTAAAACCTAACCCGGTTTCCTGGTTTTGGTTTTGAGACTTACAATTAACGATCTGCCAGAACTGTGACACCAACCTACCGTCTGAATTAACGTAAGATTTTAACTTTAACGCCTAAATTAGTAGTAACTCGGACATTTTTCAGTAGTAAGAACGAAACGACTGTAATAATTAACGCCAATACTACCAACGCTTGGCAAAAACCCCTCTTCGTTCTGCACGCGTGACTAATACTATAACCTCTCTGTTGGACAAGCCAGAATACATAAACACACAGACAGTTTTCAATTCTCGCCGAGTAGTGTATTTTTGACGTAACACAAACTAGTTGGTTTATTTGAATGGAAAAATGATAGAAAAGGAGGGGGAAAGATGGCCGACTTTTGGAAAAGTTGAAATTGACGATTAACAGTGACAAAACTGAAAATCTAAACGATAAATATTAGGGCCATAAAAATCAAATATAAAGATAGCTTAGGGTCCCCTGAGCAATAATATGTTTTAATATATATGGTAGTCTAAGTATTAGCCAAGATATTGAAATAATACTATATGTCTACGAACACTAAGACGGACAGGCTGTTGGTTTCGCTCATTTATCCATAACGTTAGTGGGGACGCAAGTTTAAAAAGAGGCATTAGAGTGATTCAAATCCGATTGGATGGTAGAAGAGTATAGGAAGGAGGGTATTGGTTAGGAAAAAAGCTAAATATATTTTGAAGACTCACTCCTAGAAGTTTGGAGTTTGGTTTTTTTTTATAATTTGAATTGAAAAAGCTAGACCCTCGCTGATTGAACCGGTCTGATAATATTGGCAAAAGCTTTCAAAGGCTTGTCGCCAGTTGATACAGAAAGTATTGAAAGCAAGCTGCGTTGAGAACAGCAGTGCCTAGAGTGAAAATAATAAACCTTGGCAGTCTGGACAGGGGCAAAGCTGAACTTACATGTTAATGCTAATGCCAGCCAACGTATGTTTGTGATATTTCTTTGAATTGTGGTAAGAATGAATTTATTAATCTTATTATTACAACCAAAATTGGTGTATGAGATACTGCTTGTTTGGGAAGGCTTTACGACTAAGTACAGAGGTCCCCAGCAGACTTATGCAGGGCCTGTGGTGTTGCACACAAGCAGTAAAAATTGACATGATTTGTATGACTTAAAATGATTTCCACAGTTACCAGTGGGAAGAATAACCCACATTATTCTATGGGAGAGAATCATTGTTGCAGTGTCAGAGGCGTTGTAGCCATTTGGGAAAAGAACAGGAGCACTGGTATGAGTTGTTATCTCAGAGGAAAATGGTTGAAATGGAGTGGTCAGAGAGATCTGACCCTTTTCTTTTATTGAATTATGCCATGTATTACTTGTGAAATGTTATTGTAGACATGTTATAAAGAATCATAACCTTGTTTCAGGGTTTTTTGTTCTGGTGCTATGGTAGTACCAGGACCCTTGTGAATTTACTAGAGAGAGAGAGAGAAATTGAAACTTTACTGGACCAAGCGGTCTACTATACTATACTACACCAGGGACTGTGTAAGTCTAGTCATTCGAGTGAACGAAAGGAAATTGTCAGCATCATATCTACTATCCACAAAAAGATAAATGCCTATGTGTCGGCACCACAAAGGTCATCCACTGACTTTATTAACAGAGGCATAAAAACTTTGATTATTCAATAACTTTTCCACAAGATACTAATATAAAGAAGGGGAATGATGACAACACCCCACCCCACCATTAGTTACCAGTGTCACCCAGTTTAGAGACATACCTAAATATAATTTGATTATAATAGTCCTTTGTATGGACAGAAGATCCATTGTGTTATTAATATTTATGTAAATAAAACCATAAATTTCATTTTGTTGTTGGTCCCGACTCAGAAAATTCTGAATCAGAGCAAATAAATTGTAATCTAGCATATTACATAATTTTCAGCCACAGACTTCTATAAGATATATAATAGAGTGTGAGTTTGTTTGTAGTTGTGGTATTGACCCTGTCTTATATCTATATGTGATAGAATTTAAATGTATTTGTAGTAATTTTACTTACACTACATTACACATTAGCATAACCCTAGACATTATACGTAGCTATCATACATACTAGTCAAGAAAAGGTCTGATTGAGGTCATTGTCACAGTGACTGTTAATTTATTTTACCATTCCGTTCCTTATGTTATTACTTTTTAATGTCCTGGTTTCCTTGCCATTTGTATTCTTCTTTTCTTTTATTTTTCACCTTCTCAAACCCCACCCGACGGTTGTTTACGTTCTGGCTGGCTTTCAGTACTAATTCCTTCAATGGTCATCGTAGCGTAATGTTATCTAAACGCACCTGTGGTTCGTTTAACCAGAGAAACATTTCTGTTACGCCTAAAGCATTTGAACGAGCGAACGGGTTTCTGTGAAGACACGGCTCGTTAGCAGGGACCAATCTTCTGCGGTCGGTAAACAGGTTCTGATCTTCGATTCAAGGGGGAGATAACAATCGCGGTCAGTCTCTGAGTTTTGCCCCTTAGAAGAGTTAGAGCTCTCATAATATTATGCATTTCTCTACCGGAAGGAATTTTCTTGCGGTTGTTGTCTTCTGATGTCTCTAGAATAACCTTGTCTTACTCCTCATTACGCATTACGCCGATACATCTGTAGAATCAGGCTATGCAGGTGTCCCGGGTAGCGTTGGTTGTAAGCTATAAATCTGGTTAGTCTTAATAGACTAACACACTCGTGAATATTTTCCTGGCCCGAGATGGACCATCATGAGATAAGGCAGACTTTAACACAGAACTAAATGTTAAGGCCTATCTCTAGTCATTTTTCGGGGTGAGTTGACATGTCTTATTAATATATGAATATTCATGTTAGCTTTTTATATATCTGATAGGAATGTGACTTACTTCATTTTTTGAGGATTTCTCTCGGTAAATTTAATTCAGTGATAATGTAGCGCTGTCTACGGCCTTAGTTAAGTGGTGCTTAAACTGTTACGGTTTATAATGGGAAATGATAAACTTACAATAACAGCATATTAGGCGTAGAATCAGTTAATACAATGCTTACCATTGGGTTAAGAGTCAGCAAAATTAACTGTCATTTCTGCACTTAACACTGAATTATAGGAGAAAGTCACTTATTCCTTTTTTTGATAGATATTTCTAGTGGCAAGGGAGAATCATTTTATGCTTACTTGTGTGGCTAGGCACTAGTCTATAACTTTCACAGAAAGCAGTCACCAGGCATAGATATAATTATATCTTATGATTCAGCCACAGCTGTATTATTATAGCAGGAACATTGCAGTTTTCTATGTATTCATTTGTGGGATCATATTTTTCCCCCAATGGGCATATGATTTAATGTTGTAATGTCACATGCTGTAATCTGTTTATGTAAATTCATTTAATGTTGTAAGATGAATAAGCATATTCATTCAACTGTAACTACAAGGTTAGGTTTCCTGTATGTTTAGTTGGAAGAAGAGGAGTAGATTTTGCTGTCAGAACATTTACTGACAGGTACCTGGGTGTACAAAATATATTGAGCCTTTGCGGGCACATGCTGATAATTGATAGAGTGGAAGGAGCGGAGCATAACTATGTTATATAACATTAGTGTGATTTTGTTGTTGCTTGATGTAAAGGGTGTCCTTTTTGGGGTCTCAGTTTCAGGGATACCGAATTGCTAGAGTCAAGTCTCCAGTCAGGCGAAGAATGTCATATACTCTTCGTTCTAGAGGGATTCTGAATACAGCTAGCAATCACGAGTCGTCACCCCCATTCCTGAACCTAAACCCTTTGTCAACGCCAAGTTAAGCTCACGCAGTGCAACGAGCCAACGCTAAATCTGAAATCATCTAAGGCAGTAGTAGTTCTCTACTCGTCTATTGAATTACCAGTCAGAGCATTGCGGCTTCCAGAATATCAAAACCGCCCAGCATGTCTATAGCAGAATCTAATATCACCCGCCTTTGTGTGCCTAAACGGGGCACTCAGCCAAACCACAGCCAAACCAGTTTAAACCGTATTTAATGCCAAGCAAGCAATAGCGCCGGATAAGAGCGCCTGGTTCTCTTCGTCCCCAAATAACTTCGTCTGGTGTAGTTCTGGGTTATGAAAACCTCGCACTTAGGTGCGGCCAACAAGAGAAATAGACAGAGTTCCAGGCCCCCCCCCCCCTCTCGCGCAATTAGGGGTCACCAACGTTTAGTACCAACAAGGAAAGTTTTGTAGTTTTATTCCCTCACCTTGAAGGATCTACAAGTAAGACACTTTTCTGGAGCTAGCACCTTTGGTCCCACGAAAGCGGACAGCCTGTCGCTCAGTTTGTTTATTTGGTCAGCAGAAGATAAACAGTGTCTTCCAGCCCCCTCACGCAATTAGAGGTCACCAACGTTTAGCACCAACAAGGAAAGTTTTGTAGGCTTATTCCCTCACCTTGAAGGATCTACATGTAAGACACTTTTCTGGAGCATGCACATTTGGTCCCACGAAAGCGGACAGACTGACACGCAGTTTTATTCATTTGGTAAACCAGAGGTAAATAGAGTCTTCCAGCCCACCTCGCGCAATTAGAGGTCACCAATGATAGCACCAACAAGAAAAGTTTTGCAGGCTTATTCCCTCGCCTTGAAGGATCTACATGTAAGACACTTTTCTGGAACTATTACATTTGGTCCCACGAAACCGGACGGACTGACACTCAGTTTATTCATTTCTCTGTGTTCTACAGGTTTTATGATCGGTGGTCTGTGTGTGTTCGTCGATGTATTTTGCGTATTTTGATTATTGATGATTATTGATGAATTTTATGTTGTTGTGATGAGATGCATTAATTTCATGCTTTTCTTCTTTAATAAAGTTTACACATTTATTAATGCGCTGTTCACGACCCTGTCATCCATAATTAACTTGTTTTAGCTCTTTACTATAATCTCTATGTTTTAATAAGAGAAAAGAGTGAGAGCAGGAGGTGCTTAGACAGTAAAAGTGAGTTGAGGCTTGGAGAGAGAGATCATTTTGATAAATCTTTTTCCAGGTTGTCTTAAGTTCATCTCCTACTTACACCTTTCTGTGTGTGGCGAGAGGTTTTGTTTGGCTCTTGGATCAGTATAGTACTGACAATTACAGAAATAGAATTT
The DNA here is from genome assembly GCA_024509875.1 of Oreohelix idahoensis. NCBI lineage: Eukaryota > Metazoa > Mollusca > Gastropoda > Stylommatophora > Oreohelicidae > Oreohelix > Oreohelix idahoensis. The sequence goes on from JAMPIV010009781.1 coordinate 27,279, forward strand.
CTGCAGAAAATGGTGAAGTCCCAGTGTCTGAGAGGACTACTGGTATCACAAATTAGTTACGGCTGTGAATGTTCTGATCTCGAAACAATAGTAGAGAGGAGACCGACATAAAGCGCCACCTCCGCTGTGTAACTAACTGTGATATTAAAAAACAAGGAAACAGATTTTGCTTAACAATGATAAAATTGACAAGGCTTCAAATACAATTTCCTAAGTATTTATTTAGTATATACACTATCTACTTTTGTGCTGAAGGGTGAATGTTGAAAAAAAATGGGATGTAATGGAATTGTAAGTTTACATGTGATTTACAAATATTTATTTTATATATATATATAAATATTTTACAACAAGTTTTCCAATTATAGGAACAAAAAAAATTATATCAGCTGTGCTGTTAATTAAGGATATAACACTTATCAGCTATGCTGTTAATTTTGTCTCTTGCTATGCTAATTCACTTTCTCATCACTGACAGTTTCTATGCTCACAATGCTGACAGAAATGGTACTAATGTGTACTCATCTCTTAAAACGTTATGTTCTCCTTAGTTTGGTTCACACAACTCCTGCTGAGGCTCGTTACTTTAGCCCACCCAAGACTGAGGGGGACTAAAGATGTAGTTTCTGTACAATCTCTATGCTCCTGCGAAGTTCCAGGCAGCGGAATTGACTCGAACATACGAACTCAGGTTTTTAGGACACAAATGAAACCTGTAACAAGGAAAAATAGGGGCTAATTTCTGTCCTCAAGCCCACCTATTTCTATTGTATATGATATGAGCGTGTCTCAGTGTCTGCATGTGGGATGAATGAAAACATGGCTCAGTATGATTTAGCAATAGCGAGACAAGACAGGTGTCTACTTGCAAAACATTCTTTCTGATAAACTAATGCATGGATACATTCAATAATATAGATTCAATACATGAATACATTTAATACATTAATACATCCCATAATATAAATCAATACATGAACAAATCCAATAATATGTACACCTAGGTGTGATACAACAATGTCCTTCCCCCTATAATCCCAGGCCCCCTCTGGCGAGTGCTATACAAGCTGATAACATATATCCTAACAATAACGTTATGTTCTTATGATAGGAATATATGCGACAAGGACTGTTTGGTTATATATATCAGGTGGGAGTTATAGGAGACAATAGACTGGAGTTAGATGAGACAATAGATTGAGTCCTAACAAGGACTGTTTTGGTTATATTGCAGTTTGGAGTTATCAGAGACAATAGACTGAAGTTATAGACTGACAATAGATTGAGTCCTAACAAGGACTGTTTTGGTTATATTGCAGTTTGGAGTTATCAGAGACAATAGACTGAAGTTATAGACTGACAATAGATTGAGTCCTAACAAGGACTGTTTTGGTTATATTGCAGTTTGGAGTTATCAGAGACAATAGACTGAAGTTATAGACTGACAATAGATTGAAGTATGAGTCCTATTAGTCTTCGTCTATTCAATCATAATAGGAAATACAATCATTATACTAAATTTCCCCAAGATACAATCAGTGAACCAAAATATATTAAATATATACAGATCTGCTGTAAGCCTCTTTTCCTAAAGGTTATCGTAAATTTATATTTACCCTCCAAGATTTAAAAAAAGGCCAGTTTGACTCGACTAGTGAAGTAGGTTGCAGGTCGATGCCCTCAGGTAAGCAACAAATCAAGGTGACAGCTTCTTCCTCTTCAGTCAGTATCTCTGGCGTCAAGTTCGGGGTTGCGTGGTTAGCATAAAATCCGCCCGATTATATAGGCAGGTAAATACTTAAGGAAAGCTTTCGGTTGGTTCCTGGCGGAGCAAGTTGATTGGTTTCCTCCGGTTTCGTCTTTTGCTCATACCGCCTAATTTTATTCAGTTTTTCGCCGCCATCTTGCGTGAACTGCGTGAACAGTATAATTTATTCTGTCTCAGAGACTGGTGAACGGTGATCGTTGATTGGTTGAGGCAAATCTGTATTTCGACATAGTGATTAACCAAGTAGTGGCTTACACTCGTTTCACGACACTCTGCGTGTAATCTATAACTCTGTCAGTCCACTATCCCTTGTCGATTTCACTACTATTGTCCAACTCGACAAATACTCTACACTTTACTCAACCACGACAGTCATTAAGGTGGTAGCAGAAAGGTACTCTGATAACACAACCCAAAATTTGTTATAATCAGGGACCTTCACAGCTGACCTCATTCAGTACACTAGAAATATTAAATGATAACATCAATAACATCAAATCCACCACAATCCTGCATTACCGATTTATTTCTTTTTTCTCTCACTCATCGTCCTATTATTTGGTATATTTTAAGCACCTTCATTCTTGCCTAGTCACTTCCAGACTTGTTTGTTTCACCATGTGAATCGTAGTATTACAAGGTAATTAAACAGGTCAACTGGTAATACTTCTATCACTTAAGTCGTCTAGCCACCCTTGATAGAGACGGTCATTGTTGACCCAACTGTCGCGAGAGGTTTAGATGTTATTAAAGAATAAGATATCCTGGACATAAAGGTGTATCAGATGATACCAGGATAGTGCCAGATAAGAGTCTGGTCTTAACAGTAATACCCCCTTCTCTGAAGAGAGTAAGGGTGTATAGACACAAAGGTAGGGTCAAGCTATGTAAGTTCCCAGAGAAGATGGTGATGTAGTACTCGGAGTCCCTAACTGCTACCTCTCCTGATCCGCCTCTGTGATTATGGTATTTAATATGTTTCTGACTCTGCTAGGGGTAATTTATTTAACTATATTCACCAACAAGAACTGTAATTCAACTTAAAGAATCTAAGAAAGTCTTCTGGTGAATATTTACAATTTAATTAAACAGTTTCTCTTTTCTGTTTGAAAAGTGGTAAACTCAAATATTTTACAACATTAAATAAATAATAATAGTTAACAAATGTTTTTCTCTTGGGTCAAAATGTCTATCCTCTTGTAGACAACTTTTGCTTGCTTGATCATTCACTTGTAGAATAGTTTATTATTATTACTATAAGTTTATAGAGACACTACACTAGTTTGGTCATCACAAACTGGATGCGTATATGTCTTTATTGAGTCTGGATAAGCTGCACAGTTGCATTAAGCAACTTATCTTAGTCACTGCAGATGGCTCCCTTATATGCTGGATATAAAATTCAGATGAAATCGTTCCAGTAGTTACAAACGTGATGACGGGCCTGCAATCACCAACTGGCACTGCATTCGTTGCATCTTTTGTAAGAGCAGCCTCTTCTGATTTGGAGACTTTTTGTTAAAGGATTAAACCTGCAATGAATTCAAACGCAATCCCTGTATTTTTCTATCCATACCCCTCTTATGACACAGATGGGGACGATAGACAGTTTCAGATAAGCGTGCTAGCAGATGCACAAGGTATAGTATAGTATCAACAATCATTTTAATTCCAAGTGATCACAATTTACTTCTACCTTCTTAATTATAAGTATTTTCCCATCAATCGCCTCCATACAATAATTTGGTTGTGAATAAAACTATTAAATAATATGTCAAACGATACTGTGAATCATTCCCTTTCATCCTTCTTTATGTTCCTGGTAGGTGTCTCATTCTATTCAAGAAATACTTCTTTAAATACCTTTCCCAACTTACAGGCACAATTAGCCATCTTTCTCAATATATTAAATATTTCCGAAGGCAGGCCTTTGCCTCTAGAAGTACACATGAGCCTGTAAGTTTCATCAGAAGACACAGTCCATTCCTAACACATCTTATACACATCGTATCGCACAGTTGGATTAATCAATATAATTACACACAATTATATATATATATATATATATATATATATATATATATATATATATATATATATATATATATATATATATATATATATATTCGTTCTTACCTTCAGGTACTCACACACAGACTAGCCCTCAATGGTTGAATAAGGTCTGCTAACAAGTGCAGAAGGCAAACGCTGGCATTAATATATGCTCTGCTTTCCCCGCTCTCTGTGTTTTTCAAATCGTGACTGACTGGAGTTTGTTAGGCAAGTCTATTTATAGTCTGACCTCGGACTTAAGAGAGGGAATCCCCTTAGGTATGCAATAACTATCCTAAAATGTGGGTACCGTTTGGCCTTTTGTACAATGTAGGAAAACTACATTTTTAATTATCTTCGTTATTCCTGATGCGATTTTAGTCAATTAAAGTTTACCTTATACTTCGAATTAGGCTTTACATATCAATATAATAATCTTTTTGGTTACTACTTGCATTTTCTGTTATGCATAGTTTAAACAGCTAAACTTAGGCCAACCTGAAGCTTCGAATGCATTTAACCTAAGATTTCTCTCTTGTCCTATAATATTATTAGTAAAAGTATTACTACTTACGGGTAGAGTAACATCCCTAATATTGTTTTGATAACCTCTGCCAAGTGGTACTTCTTCTATACTTCTGTATTAAAATTCCGAAGTTAATCATGTTACATAAAATAGGGTCTGGCCATCTTTATTTTCCCAGCAGTTGTAAACACGGGACCAAAAATGCGTTTTCATTGGTCGGTGTATCATATCGTTTTACAATGTATGGCGCACCGTAGGGTCAGAGTTGTTAGAATTCATGATGTGAAACAGACGTCATTTCACGACAACAAGGTGGTCTCGTACGATCGACGGAGAGAAAGCCAGATTGTCAGTCTGGGAAACCCGTCTGGGAGATGGACGTTAACACAGGTGATAATATGTAATAGCTTCAGTAGCCCATCTCTGTATCAATAATACAGATAATCCGTCTGGGGAGATTATTTTGGGAAAGGTATAGCCAGGAAATACGTTCACCGATGTGTTTGTGAGTTTGCACAAATGCAATCGGAAGCATTACTGCCATATTTGAAAGAGGTCACGAGTTTAAATTTTAAAATTGATATTTTAAAACACGCGGGGGATAGTAATGATTAAACACCCCGACCCACATAGTTCTAAAGAGACAGGATTGGTCTAAATCAAGAGCCTGAAATAAACTTTAGCTCTTATTGGAAAGATGGTCGGAAATACCATCTGGGACGTGGACTGAGAAAGGAAATATAATCTAGCAAAGTAGGAGACACAAATCAGACTGTATTTTCAACAAACGTCAAGTAACAACTCCCAGTAGCCAGAGAGAAGGATCGGACAAAGAATTCCAAAATTAAAAGTGACAGATCGAAGTATTTGGGCGTCTTTATAACTTAAAAGAGAACCCGCAATTTTAAATACAAAGACTGGAAACTTAAGGAATCAGAAAACACAAGTCATAAGAGGGATTCTGAAACTACCCCAGACCGAGTGTTCGAAGTATCAAATCAAAGTTGCTGTGTCCATTCTACGAGACTACATTACTGTTCGTGGTTCGAAGCTACAAGACGGTTCTTAGTACCAGACCAGTCTGAAGTAAGAATCTTCGCAACTATCTTGTGATTCAAGAAGCTGGGTTCGATACCAACTACCTTCCTTGGACACGTTGTGAAGACAAGCACCTTGACATTAGGAGTGAAATTCATCTAGACGCCTCTAGAGAAGAGTCCTCATCACAAAAGACCTGACAACGACCCATTGCAGTACTCAGCAAGTTAAGTTTTATTTTTGTAACAGGCGCAAGCACCGGACAATAATCATCAGTCCCTAATTAAGTCTCAGTGAAGACACATTCTTTTAAAACCCTCTAAAGTCACTTTAAACACCTATGCAGGCCACCACTTTTGTCAATAGTGAAACGTCGAAAGCTTGCCTGGTTTGGGCATGTAACTCGTCATGACTCCCTTTCGAAAACGATCCTCCAGGGAACAGTCGAAGGTAAACGGAGAAGAGGAAGGCAAAGAAAATCCTGGGCTGATAACATCAAAGAATGGGCAGGACACGGTTTTTCCACACTTGTACGCATTGCTGAGGATAGAGAGCAGTGGAGAACCTTGTCTGCTGCCATGGCACCCCTATGACCCATGACGGGTTATGGGCTGAGATGATGATGAAAGTCACTTTCATCCATATTTATTTAAATTTGTTACATACTAATTGATTATTAAATTTGTTATGTTATTTTACAAACTCATAGTTGATTCGGTTCTTATAGATAAGAGAGCGCATGTATGATCTAAAATATTTAATACATATCCATATAATTACAGCCATAGAGGCCAAAAATACTTATAACAGAAATTTCGCTGGATTATACCAGCTGGGGGGCTCGAACAAGCTTAAAACTTCACAAAAAGTACCGATCAGATATAAGTTAATAGTGCTCTGCCCTATGCAGTATTGTTCTTGACTTCTGAATTATCTTGTGAAGCATCATTATCCTTCTACCTACAACTCTGCCAAGAGTAATCTTGTGCGACGGTAGACACCTTTGAAGACCTATTTTAGCTACTCTTGAGTTTTGGCCACGGTGGACCACTACTGCAGAGCAAAGGAGAGGCAAATCCCGTGACAGGTCCAAAAATTGCATGGTTCGGATGCCCCCCCCCCCCCTTTTACCTCCCGGACTTAACTATAATAATTATAGGGGCAGGGAGAGAATTATGGAGTCTTGAGAAAAAAATGACAAAGGAAATTGAAAGGAACAAACTGAAGAGGAGCTGCTTCCGTCAGGACTTGGAACAGTAATCGCACACCATAATTCTTTACAAAACACACAATCGCAGATAGATAGATAGATATATAGATAGATAGATAGATAGATAGATAGATAGATAGATAGAGAGAGAGAGAGAGAGAGAGAGAGAGAGAACGAACGAACGAAAGAACTTTATTTTCGAGAGGTTTAGAGAGGGAGGGAGAGAGAGAAGTAGATTATCATGGACATGGGGAAGTGCCGATAGATTTTGTGTCTGCGCTGGCAACTTAAATGGAACGCTAAACAACAGTAAATTACCTGCTGAGGTGGGTATCCCATGACCACTTTACAGCAAGTTTGGAATCTGTGGCGGATGTGTACATATTACCATTATGCCATTTTGTGATGGCGGCGTGGCGCCTGGGTCCAAATATGACAAGAATACAATCGTGAAATGTGACTTAATGACGGAAGATGTCATCTACAGTTACCGTGTTTGGTTCTCCAGAGTCTTGTAGATAGCTTTCTCTGGTTGCTATTTCTCACTTGTTGTCTGAGTATTTTTTTCGCATTTTATAAATACTTGCAAGTCTCTGTAAACGCTCGCAGCAGGATTTGTAATATACTAAAGATGTTGTCATGGAGATTTGGAAGCCTGCGATCATCAACCCACGATCTCCATACACTTGCAGTCTTACCCAGGGCCGGATTAAGCCAAGAGGGGCCTCTAGGCTTTATGATGCTTGGGCCTCACTTCACCTGATAGGCAATAATTTTAAATTTATTTTTTAAACCCCCTCACCGTGGTGATGGTATATAGTAGTATTATTAACAGACTAGTATGTTAGTTTGTTAGCATTGCTTACCTCTTTTATTAGTAATTATTTTTATATTAATGTTTATTAGTATTATTTTTATTACTATTAAGGTAAACACAATAAACACATTTTATAGAAACATTTTTCTTATTTTTCTTTCAACAATTTCTTCAATAACTGATTTATGCCGGAGTGCATGTCATTTAAGCAATTTTGGTTTTTACGGTCTTTTTTTTTTTTTTTTAAACGTTTGGAATGCTATTGCAAAGTGCAAACATGTTCTTTTCGTACATAAATCTATGCATGCAAAAAAAGTATTTAGCTTATGCACGGGCTCCAAGAACTCCGGGTCCTTAGGTTTCAGCCTACTTACCCTAATGGATAGTCCGACACTGAGTCTTACCTATAAACGTTCCTTGTAGTTTTATTCTTCCTTCATGAAGATTAGCGTGCTGTGCCCTTTCTCCTTAATTTTAAGTTGGAAATGTGACAAGTAAATGTGTCATTTCCTTCAAGACGTTTCACAACTCCTTCATTTATGCATTTCTCTTCAGCTTAAGGAGCTGTGACAAGCACACGCAACGTCGTCTTGACCTGTCCCTTACGTTCAATGTCCTTCCATTCTTTATCTCTTTCATGTTTGTCTCAATAACTCATCTTCGTGTATTACGTGGTGTACCTCTGTTTCTCTAAGTACCATGATGCTGAGAACAGGTTTCCTCAACGTGTTTCTTATTCATCACCAGCGTCTACTTCTGATCTGGTGTTCCACTGTCACGTGTCTGGTTCTCGTCACCAGTTCCACTGTGGTAATCGTAATCTCTTATAATACATAATAGGACATTATTGGTCAAATGTGCTTTCAGTGAGTGATTAGTGGACATAATAAAACACAATTTTTTTGTTTGTTTAAAAAGACACATCAATTTACATATAACGTTATGGTAACACGTGTAAAAGGAAATTTTCAAGCATGACCAAAAAAAAAAAATCTTCTCAAAACACTGCTGCTTTGTGATTTTTGCGAAAACAAACAGTCTCCAAATAGCAATTGTTGTTTTAGTTATTATATGTGAATATCAAATCTCCCAACCGCCAACTAAAAATAAGATTCGATCGCACAATGGCCTTTAGATTGAGTATTACATTTAAGTATGAGAAATAAAGCAATTTACATTTACTTAGATAAGATATATACAATTGCATTCAGTTGATCCTTGTATTTCTCTCTTATTATTTTGAGATTAGGAGTAATATAGAGAGAGGCCTTACGTCGTTTAGTTCCCATGGGTCTGTGAGGCCTTACCTCGTTTAGTTCCCGTGGGTCTGTGAGGCCTTACCTCGTTTAGTTCCCGTGGGTCTGTGAAGGGATAAAGAAGGGATGAAACTACTGCACCCTCATGTATGTAGTACAAAGCAGCTAACATGCGGTAGTGCAACAGCTTGGCAACCTCGTCATGTAATACAAGTTGCCACATAAACCTCTGCCGCAACACTATATGGGATTTTCGTTGAGGCTTCATGCAAGGAGGGAGCCGCGGTAGCATAGTGGTTAGTGCACTAGCTTCCTAGCTCAGTGGTCCATGGTTCGATCCCCAGTTAAGGTGGTATTTATTTAGGCCGCAAACTGCTCCTGGGTCGACCCAGCCCCAATTGGGTACCAGAGCAACTCTGGGAAGGTTAACGCGGCCGGCGTGATGCTGACCAAATCACCCTTAGTGTGACGATGGTCCAGAAAATATGGGCTTAACAGAGTATTCACAATATGCCTCTGTGGGCGTGTAAACGGGATCCTCCTTTCATGTAAGGAACCCGGGTGCAGTGGTGGCTTCATGCTCTACCAGGAGCGCAAAGGAAAACGATAATAATGATGATGTTGCAAGGGTGTTAACATATTTTTAATTGTTTGTTAATAAACGCAAGCAGATATGTAGGACTATGCTTATTCATAAAACCCACTGTGTTTGTTAATAAACGCAAGCAGATATGTAGGACTATGCTTATTCATAAAACCCACTGTGTTTGTTAATAAACGCAAGCAGATATGTAGGACTATGCTTATTCATAAAACCCACTGTGTTTGTTAATAAACGCAAGCAGATATGTAGGACTATGTTTATTCATAAAACCCACTGTTTTTGTTTTATAAAGAGAATTAATACTTTTCTCCAATACTTTAGCTGCAGCAAATCAAACTGGCAACAAAGACAGGACGGGCAACGACATATCAACAAACAATATGAGAACAACACGTCACGATTTTCAGCTGGTGTGAGAAACTCGAATACTTGATTTATTCAGATAAGGTCTTCGTGCTGTATGGAATAATTCAACATGCTGATTTAAGTGCTATTTGCATGACGTCATTTTATGAAGTTTACCATTAACACCATGGGCGAAACTACGCTGGGTGCTGACTTCATTTCTCGAGTCACTTGTCCACCTTCAGTCAGCGTCCTTGACAACGGCATCAGGGATGCAAGTGCCTGTGATCTCGCTGCTTTCAACATCAGCAACATGTCTGAGGCAAGATTATATGGCGACGACATGGAGGAGAGAAGCGTCAGTGTGGAGCTGGAGGGGAGAACTAGTCCTCTAGACTGGGATAACCTCTGGCGTGGAATTCCCCTGGGCATCGTTCTTGCCTTACTGTGCTTGCTGACCACAGTTGGGAACATAATGGTCCTGCATGCCGTCCGCACGGAGAAGCGGTTACAAACTGTAAGTATCTTCTTTTTAAAATTGCATATAATGTCTCTGTCATACCCTAAACCTTTAGAGCAGTTTATTCTGCAACTCCTTCTGCTCCTGATAACTTCTCTACAACTTATATTTTTCCACTTTCTTCCAATATTTTCCATGTTGTCCTTCCTTCGACTATCGTCACATCGCCACGATATTCCTGTCTTTCTATTATGTTAGATACTTTCAATGTTATCAGTCGATCCACTGGCAACCTCTCACATAGATTACGTCACATGTTAGTAGTATGCAATGCGCAAAACAGGTATTATTCAGGCGGCGGCGCATGACTTTTATATAGCAAAATACTCGATCGATTTCAGGCGGCGGCGTTCTCAGGCGGTGGCGCATGACTTTTTATATAGCGATGTATTTTAGCCGGGGGACTTCCTCTGACGATCAGACGCATGACTTTTATATAGTAATATATTAGTTCGATAATGGCGGGCGTGTTGTGTATACAAAATACTTAGACAATATATATAAAAAATGTAAAAAAATCGATAATGACGGAAAATATAAAAAATCGATAATGGCGGGTTAGTAGGTTACTAAGGGGGTTTGTGAAGCGAGTGGAGGTTTTGTTTGTGGTGCGATAACGGCGGCGTAGGTTACTAAGGGTTTTTTTTAAGGAAGCGGGTATTGTTTTTGTGCGGGGGGGGGATGACGATGTATAGTGGGTTGTATGTTAGGGGGGATTTTTGTATGTATGACTCAGGAGTGAAGTGTTAGAGACTTGGCGGGTATTGTTTTTTTGGCTGGCGGTGATGACTCATAGGTGTGTGTTGGGGTGTAGCTGGTGGTTGTGTGTATGACTCAGGACTGAAGTGTTAGATAGAAGTATATAGTTAATGAGCTCTTTTAAAAGAATACTTGAGTTAAAGAGGAAAATATAAAAATTGATAATGTTGGCTTAGGTTACTATGAGGGTTGTTGAAGCGAGTGGAGCCTTTTTGCGCTGGCGTGGGCGACGATGTATAGTGGGTTGTAGGTTAGTGGGGGGCTTTTTGTGTGTTGTTGGGTGTGTTATTTAGACATATATACAGACATATAGACATACATATATACATATATAAAAAATATAAAATATATATAAAAAAATCGATAACGACGGAAAATATAAAAAATCGATAATGGTGTGTTAGTAGGTTACTAAGAGGGGTTTTTGAAGCGAGGGGAGATTTTTTTGTGGTGGGGGTGACGAAGCATGGGTGTAATGTACCGGGTGGGGTTAGGTTAGGGGGGATTTTTGTGTGTTGTTGGGTGTGTTATTTAGACATATATACAGACATATATACATACATATATACATATATATAAAATATAAAAAAATGGATAATGACGGAAAATATAAAAAATCGATAATTAGTAGGTTACTAAGCGGGGTATTTGAAGCGAGTGGAGCCTTTTTGTGCCGCGGGCGTGTCGTTGTGTGCTGGTAGTGTGGTGGTTGTGATTAGTTGGTGGGGCTGCTGACTCGGGGAGTCTGTTGGGGTGTGGATTTTTGTGTGGTGTTGTATTGTGCCCGTAGTGTGTTTGTTTAAGGCGGAGTGCCAACAGCAAGAGGTGGGAATGAAGTGTTAGAGACTGTACTAGGCCAGCGTCGAGATGTGGGGGTGAAGTGTTAGAGACTTAATTATTTGAGTGCGTGTGTGTGTGTGTGGGCACTCGTGTGCGTGGTTATGTGTCTGTGTGTGGGTATGTGCGGGTGTGGTTGTGTGTGTGTCTGTGTGTGTGTGTTGGTTGTAGCAGGCGGGTGTGACAACAACGAGAGGTGGAAGTGAAGCGTTAGAGACTTGTCTATACCAGGTCTAACATCGAGAGGTGGGAGCGAAGTGTTAGAGACTTACTTATTTGAGTGCGCGTGTGTGTTCATGTGTGTGTGCGCCTGTGTATGTGGGTGTATGTGTGTGGGCACTCGCGTGCGTGGTTATGTGTCTGTGTGTGGGTATGTGTGGGTATGGGCGGGTGTGTGTGTGTGTCTGTGTGTGTGTGTGTGTTGGGTTGTAGCAGGCGGGTGTTTAGACAGATATTAATATGTATACACACTATATTTATGCATACCATATTTTAGGCAGCATAGATAAAGGCTCTTTAAGTGTAATAAATATATATATAATTCTTTTAAAACAAGACGAAATATCAACCTAAAACACTAGACTCTTGAAACGTGTCCAACCTTGTTTGCGTGCCAACCGCAACTTGCTTAATCGAGAAACTAATCGTTAGTTGACGCGTTATGAAAATTCATTGTGTGCAAGCCTTGTGAGTATATGACTCATGGTAAAGTCATATTAGCTAAACCAACTAAGAATCCGCATGAAACTTCCTGTTATGTTTAATTTTACTTTTCAGTCAAAGTAAATTCAGCTCCTTTGGTTTTGAGAACATGCGTTTGTAACTTGTTTATTTGTCTTTTTTCATAAGGTTAAATCACCTGTTCCCGGTTCTGTATGTATTCTAATACCAACAGTTGTATTATTCTTTGTTAGGTCTTTGTATCTTGTTTTTTGAGCGCAAGAAAATATTAAGTTACTCGTTCATACATTTTTTTCTAAGATAAATTTTAGCTCTCGCTATCATGAAATCTTATACTAAATGTTTCGCCTCTTAAATTTACAATATTATTTTCTTTGTGAGAGAGTGAAGGGTTAGAGACTTACCTATACTACGTCTAGCGTGAAGAGGTGGCGTGAAGTGTTAGAGACTTGACTGTACTAGACCAGCATGAAGAGGTGGGTGTGATTGTTAGAGACGACACTACAGCAGGACCAGCAGGAAGACGTGTGGGTGAAGTGTTAGAGACTTAACTACACTAGGTCTTGCATGAAGAGGTGGAGTGAAGTGTTAGAGACTTGACTGTACTAGGGCCAACATGAAGAGGTGGGTGTCCAGTGTTAGAGATGACACTATAGCAGGGCCAGTAGGTAGACGTGGCGGTGAAGTGTTAGAGACTTACATTTTTATTGGAAGGCGTTGTGCGTGTAACATTTTTCACAAATATAACAACCGATATGTTCCAAAAACTTCTGTCTTAGATTATATATAAAACAGAATTGTCTCTCACATGTGCAGTGCCCATACGTGATCGATAATTTCAGAGCTCGAGCGCGCCGTTTTGTTCCACAATGGTCGGAAGCCGTTATCGATATGTAATTTACCATGGTCGTTACAAAGAAACGAAATTTAATTACTCGCAGATCGATATGAAATATTAATTATTACCACTGAGGACAGGAAAGAGTGGTTTTTTACGACCAAACTGTCGAACAAAAGGAGGTCATTTACAAAGTAGAACCACATGCTCTTAGTTATAACGGTGTGTCCATGACACTGTTTGCTGTTAATGTTGTATGTAAAAATATAGATTATCAAACTTTGTGTGTGATAGTGTTTTGTTAACGTGACACTATATACAGAACTTAACAAGGTATTAATGATATCTTTAAAGACCTATCTTTAAATAGCACATGTTATATATGGTCTGTTGACTAAAAAAAAATAATGTGACGAAAACAAACGAATGATATTTGTTGTGAATGGTTCACGTGATTGTGTGAATGAGTGAGTAGCGAGTGGTGCAAAACAAACAGACTTGTGTGTTTTGTTCACATGGATTCTCACGTTGTTGAAAACATGGAGTCTTACGTTGTGTAGGGTCTAGCTATAAAATGACAAGGCCAAATAGACAGTTTATTGAACACAACCATAGAGATACATGTCACACGCAGACTAGCTTATGGCACCAACTAGATCCTTCATAGCATTGCAGTCTGTAACTGGAACAATCTAGAGGCCAGTTTCATTCATTTTTAATAAAGTTCAAACACGAGCTTGTACCCACCGTGGTTTTGGAACCAGATCGATGACCCGCCCAAAAACATGGCGCGTAAATTTCTGTTCGTGTCACAAGGTCAAAACACAATCGAGCAATAGTAGAAATTTATAAAAGAAACATTCCTTCGTTCGTGTGTTCGAATCCCCACCGACTTAAGGTTTCACTTTTCTCATACGGGCGACATCTGGTGATAGGTTTTATATTGTCTCCCAAGCGATTCATACATGAGGTGACCATGGAAATATAGTACATTAAATAAATGTAACTAAGAATTTGTTCGAGTTATCAAAGAGTATCTGTGTTTGTCCTGCAAGTTTCAAACTTTAATGAAACCTTTTCTTCCACTCAACAAAGATGACCCCCAAAATGTTTCTCCCAGGTCTGCTCAAAGGTTCCACCTGTAGGTAAATAGAGCAACTGTCAAATACTTTAAAAATTTCTCACCTTGGCAAACAAATTTCTTCCCCTTGTCAAAAAAATTTCTCCCCCTTGTCAAACAAATTTCTTCCCCTTAGCAAAGAAATTTCTCCCCCTTGTCAAACAAATTTCTTCCCCTTTGCAAACAAATTTCTGCCTCTTGTCAAAAAAATTTCGCCCTCTTGGTAATCACATTTCTTCCTCTTGTCAAAAAAATTTCGCCCCTTGGCAATTAAATTTCTCCCCCTTGTCGAAAAATACTACCCCTTGTCAAAAAAAAATTTCACCCCCTTGGTAATCAAATTTCTTCCTCTTTTCAAAAAAAATTTCGCCCCTTGGCAATTAAATTTCTTCCCCTTGTCAAAAAATTTCGCCCCTTGGCAATTAAATTTCTTCCCCTTTGTATTTTTGGCACCCATTTTGCTGGCTTAACTTCCTTTATGCAGTTTTGTTGCTAATGATATTTTCCTTAGGATAGAGTAGATAATCCGTTCTGTTCATACCTTTAAAGGGAACTCTTAGACTATAGCGTATGCATCCGAGACTCTTTGGGGCTATAACATTTTCTTCTAACAGGACTGTGGGCTATACATCGAGGGAAAAGATTATACCTATGGGTCTATCATTCTTGTAGCAATTCATTACCTTATACGTATTTTCTATGCTTGATATTAACATTTATGTGTTGTGGTAAAAATTTTCCTTATGTTAATAAATTTACATAAACTTTATTCAAGCGTGTCGGTCAGCTCGTTCCAAAATATATTATATATATATATATATATATATATATATATATAGAGAGAGAGAGAGAGAGATAGAGAGAGAGAGAGAGAGAGAGAGAGAGACTGTCTGACTCCTCTAGATCTGTTGTAGAAGATAGGCTGAAAGAGATAAAATTCTCTATACAGACTCTATTAATTTCTACCATCTCACTCGTGAAAATCTATTTCTATTATTATCTCTCACTGTGGCTATCACTTGTTCTAATCTAATCATAAGGGACCAGTCCAAGTCGTAATTCCCCTATCAAAATTCTACGACAGAATGGAGGCTCGATTTCTGGGAATTGAACTCTAGTCTTGAGCAAATACGAATATCAGCTCGTCTGAAGGTTTAATTTTCTTTATTCTGATATAGAGTAAGAGTGTGATGTCTCGTGAGTTTTAGTATCCTTTATAATAACTATCCCCTAGACAATCGATCTGTTTATGCACTTGCTGACCACACGAATAGTATTGTTTTTCCACATCATTATTGAGTATTATACATTTTTGATTTACAGGTTGATTTTGTCGGAAGTTATGTTATATATTGATTTTGTAATACTAAACCGATGGTAGATTTTGTGATTGTAAAAACAATCACAGGATAGAAGCAGAAAGGTGTTTGAACTAAGTTAAGGAGTGCGTTTTGGACTATCTCGTCCAGATTAATTGCCTCTCTTGCCAGATCTGCTTTCAGGGGTGAACTTGATATTGGATTAATTTTTTAGGGAATTTTTTTTTCTCCTAGAATTTTTGCAATAATTGTTTTGTTTCCACTGTAGCAACTTATTTTTGTTAAGTGATTAATCTATACTACCATTTATTTGGCAGAGTCGCTTGCAGTTACAGCTTTTATTGCCGATTAATGGCAGCGATAGTTAGACACTATATTTTTGGAGGAGGTATCCCAGTTAAATATATCATATTTTTGTTGTATTTTCTCGTAAGTGGTAAGGAACAAGTGTATCCTTTTTCTTACTTCTTTCTCGACTAGTCTCAGTCACCTACTTGCAATGGCAGAGAGGGCGAAACTTAGGCAGATGCTCAGACAGGAAGCAAAGGAAGAGGGATTACAAGAAGAAGAAACGAAAGCGTTTGTCAACGAAGAACTGGGCAGATATGATGCGGAGCAGAAGGGAAAAGCGGCGGAGAGCAAAGCAGCCGAAGCTGGAGAGCAAAGCAGCCAAAGCTAGAGAGCAGAAGAAGATGGATGAAAAAATAAAAATCCACAGGGCGAACGAAAGAGAGAAGGAGAGAAAGCATGAGGAAAGAGAGAAGGAGAGACAGCATGAGGAAAGATAGAAGGAGCGACAGCACGAGTTGGCGCTTAAAGCTCTAGAAGTCCAAAGCCGTGGTGCTGCCTCTACCTCCAGCAATGGAAAGTCTTCTCCTCATTCTTCCTTAACTGATCCTTCTAACACTCAATCTCTTCAACTCAACGCTGTGTCTTTTTTTCTTTTGTTCTAATGAGAAGATTGACACATGGCTAGAAGAATTTGAGAAAATTGCAACTCTGTACGGTTTAGAGAGGTCGCGTTGGAATATGAAGCTTTCTCAGGCTTTAAAAAGCAGTGCGTATGATGTTTATGCCAAACTGGAAAGCAGCCAACAAGACAACTACGACGTGTTGAAGAAAGCTTTGCTTGGGCGCTTTGAAATGAATGCTCGAAAATTTTTGCAACTGTTTCGCAACAGCAGGTAGGAGAGCTCTGACACTTTTCAGCAGTTCTCGTCTCGTTTAGAGGGATACTTGACAAAGTGCCTTGAGCTTTCACAGCGTGCCTCTACCTATGAAGGTCTTGAGGAAATCGTTATATGCGAACAGATAAGGAACACTTTGTCTGCTGATACCCAGAGATTTCTAGCTGAGCAGGATGCAGAAAAGCTTGAAGACATCTTGGAAAAGTCTGAGCGATATCATAATGTGCTGGCTGAACTGCCGGCCACAAAACGTAAACCGAAAGAAGAGCATTTTCGAAATAATAATCTAGACCAATCTTCTCATGCTTCTCAGCAAAGAAACCACAGAGAAACTGGACCACAAAACCCCCCTCCTGAAAAGTCTAAGTTCTACAAAAACAAGTACCCCAACAATAACAAACAGACTGATCAACCCAACCGTCCTACATGGCAGCGCTGTCAGAAAGGACAAGGTGGCAATGGGAAAACCCCTGAGCACGGGACATATGATCAGAGCGAGCACACCGAGCCTAAACGCATCGGGTGCTTATTAACTGTCTCGCCACGTAGAATTAATGTCAGTGATTCTCAACCTGAGGGAGAGAGACCCTCAACGCGAGGTACTGTTATTTTGAACGGTTCTCATACTTTTTTGTTTATTGACACGGGGCTTTCTTATGATTGCATTGTCGCCAGCCACCTGGTCAAACCCGGTCAAGAGACAGGAGAAACCGTCCAATTTTGTGGAGTTTCTAAGAGTAATGCACCTACAGCGCTTCCCATTGCATTGGTTGAGATCCACTCTGATTTTGTCAGAGGTGTGATCAAAGCGGCTGTTATGGATGACCCGATCTACCCAGTCATACTTGGCGGTAGATATGTGTCTATTGGGAAACCGGAAGAGCCGATTGTGGCAGCAGTAACTTCAATAGGGCAAACCAAGAAGGAACGGGAGCCTGCGCAAAATTTGTTACCTATGGAACTTAAAGAAGCGCAACAAAATGACCCTACCTTGGCACCCTGCTTTAGGAAACTGCCCATGGCTAAGGATCCCAGACAGCACGGGGACATTTTTTCTAAGGATGGCGTACTTTATCGCAGAACGGGCAAGCCTGACCAAGGTTACAATCAGCTCCTAGTACCGAAAAAGTACAGAAGCCAAATCCTAGAAATGGGGCACTCTCTTCCCTTCAGCGGACATATGGGACAGAACGCCACAAACAACGTACTTGTATATCTACTCATTATTGATGGCCAGGAGTGAACTCTGATATTATCAGGTATGTAAAATCCTGTGCCCAGTGCCAACGTATGCCACCCAAGCAACGGACACCCCCAGACCACATGGGTGAGATGCTAATAATGGGAACACCATTTGAACGAATAGTGATCGACATTTTAGGACCCTTAGAAAGGACTAAAAGAAGGAACAGGTTCATCCTCACTGTCACGTACGGTTTATATTCATTTAATTTCCTACATCTTCCAGTCTTGTATTAAAATTGCGGGTTTACTTGTAAATTCCAAAGTTGCCCAGTACTCGATCTGGTACTTATAGTTGTGGAATAATAAGTCTTATCCTCTTTCCTCTGGTTTGTAGGAGGTGTTTAGCTGACGCTGGGATGCAGTCTGTGCTGTTCTGTCTGATTTCTACAGTATATCTCACAATCCGGAGTTTCAAATCCCAGCTGTGTTTCCGCCGAAAGTTCCAATCAGATCAATGTAGATTCTGGCAAACCAATCAAATCTATCTAGCACTGTTTGGGTGGGGAAGTTTATCATTACTCATCCCAAGCGAATTAAAAATATTAATTTTAAAATCCTCGCATGACCTCTTACAACAGTGATGTCAAATCGTTACCTAAGACTTCCGGCGTACCTCTGTTTGTCATAATAATATGACCCTGTGTTTCTGGCGTAAGGATTTCCGCCCAGATATCTGCCCCGACAGATTATTTAATTATCCCCTTTATCTGCGTGCCTTCGCCAGACAGATGTCTGTTCAGACCTTGTTGTCTTCTTTCACATGAGCTTGTGTCAACACGATGAGCCGCTTTCCAATGGGGTCAAATGTTTGACGGACGCGTTTCCACAGGTGGTCAGACAGATTATGCGATAAGCGAGTGACCGGTCTGACGACTGGGTATTGTTACGATTGATGCGTAGTTCTAAACCAATATCTAATGGCAATTAACGAGAGCCTACCTTACCTACCTATATCAGGATGTGCAACAAATGTTTCGACCAATCACTGCACGAGCCAAAAACCCGTTGCAGGAACCTTAGGCTGCAGGATAGCTAGATGAAATTTGTGCAAGCGTGAATGTGTATTTGTGACTTCAGGTCAAAGGATAGGGTATGTCCCTCGGAACAGTGAGCACAGTAAGATAACAGGAATCATAAGCTTTCATTAGATACATGGATTTAAGTTGTAGAAGAATGGACACATGAGTTATGAGTGTTTACATGCAGTAATAACTAAGAGCGGAGGCTGTTTTTCCCCTGTTTTGACTGCGATTGCAAACGCTACAAGGAAGGCAGAAAACGGATAGCTTGTTAAAATGGTAGCGCCACATCGGCCGGTTTAAACAAGACCTGGATGAAAGGAATCGGTTGGGAAACACTGGAATAATAAATTATCGAAGTTTTGAAAGATTGACAGATCTGGTAGAAAGCCTCGGCTTTATATAAATTTTAGTAAACAAGAGCTGACCCGGCCAGCCAATGGAATCGCTTGTCTTCTGGGTCGCCCGCGAGCTGTAATAAAAAGGGAAGCTTATCTGGAATATTTCTCTTGAACCGCCATAAACAAATTCGTCAGAGGACAGATGTCAGATTCTGCCACAGAGCTCATTTGCCAGTGAAGCAGACTGATTTGGTTATTAAAAGCCTGTTGAATCTGAGATTGTGGGTAAGAGAATTAAGTCATAATATGTATAATTTTAATTACTAGTGATTAATGGAAGTAATTTTGTGTGTAAAATCTCATTGTGTGATTCGTAGAAGGAAAGCTGTTTTGTGCTGTATAAATTATGTTCGACATTAAAGCAAAGGCCGGACGGAATGAGGGCTGATAGTTTCAGAAGCTTTTAAAGCCTTTTCTGATTGCTGGACTGGACAATACTATCAGGAATAAGTAAAAGAGGAAAGATTGTAATTAAATGTATTATTTAAGTATTATTCTGAACTGTCTCACTAATCTACGATCTGGGTATGAGGATTTTAGAGCCAGATGCTATGTAGGACCTATTAAATTTCAGGTCAGAAGTATCCTGTCACTCATCTTGTTAGCAGAGACGAATATTTCTGTTGTACCTAGCTGTGTATGATTTGAACAAGCACCCCGTACCTACATCAGTTTGAAGAGTGGGGACCCTCAGTGTTGGGCTTCTCCATCTTATATTCCTGCTGCAAGTTAAAAGGCGGAAGTGAAGAAGTTAAGTCCCATTAGACAAGACTGATTCGCAGAGCATTGGCGTACCACACCCGGTCTAACTTTGTAGTGATGAAAACAGTGATGCTTAAATTAGTCTGGTAACAATATAGACTTTAGTCAGAGTGACATTTTCAAAAGCTACATAACATAGAAATATTTTGAATTCAAGTGATCTCAGTAACATTGTAGTCAGAGTGACAGTTTTCACAAGCTACATAACATAGAAATACTTTGAAGGTAAATTCAAGTGATCTCAGTAACAGTGAAGTCACTGTGACAGTTGTCAATATCTACCACCCAAATACTGAAGATAAATTCATGTACCATCATTAACATTGGTTCCAGAGTGATTAGTTGAACTAAGACTATTTTCATAACAAGGGAGCCTTAGCAACAAGGAAAAGACTTTATTTTTAGTAATTGACTTTTATTTGGTGTACATACATGCAACACCATCAGTGTGTTTTTTTTTATTTTTAGGGTTTGTGTTTCCACAAACAAAACAAAACAGATGAATGTACATAAATAAAATTAAGAAATTGTAGTGCACTGTTTTGATTACTTTATGTCAGCTTTGAATTCATTTTACTTTGAATTTAATTAATTCCCCTAGATACCATATGTTACTATATGGTATTTTATCATCACTGATACAACTATGTTTGACGTTACTACTGATACGTCTGTTATTGGTCAACCATTGATAATTACTCACTTAATAGTTTAATGGCATGGAATGGCGTAACGGCAGGTGTACTGTTAATGATGTTTTATTTACACCACAACACGTTCACGAAATACACAGAATACACAGTCACAATTAAGTACAAGTCATAGCAATACAATAATACAGTACTCCAGTCACATCTCCACTTCTCATAATCATGAGCGCTATATAATATTACTACTGTTCTCTCAGCAACGGTCGGCATCCCCGTGCTAATATAATAATATTAATACTGGATCCTCTCAGCAACGGTCGGCATCACCGTGCTTATATAAAGAATTCCTCAAATATGCCTCATCAAAGACGCTCTCAACATTGGCGCTCTAATGTAAATAATAAATGGCCGTCTAGCAACGGTCGGCATCCCCGTGCTAATATAATGATATTAATACTGGATCCTCTCAGCAACGGTCGGCATCACCGTGCTTATATAATGAATTCCTCAAATATGCCTCATCAAAGACGCTCTCAACATTGGCGCTCTAATGTAAATAATAAATGGCCTCACCAACGATGCTTCCAACATCAGCATCACAATAAACGGACAATGGATCCCTTTTCCCAGCAACGGTTGTCCAATAAATAATGGCCTCCTTAAATATGCTTCATCAAAGACGCTTTCAACCTTGGCGCTTTAATATAACGGTGGATCCTTTCAAAATAACAATTGCCTCCTCAAATATCATATAGATCCGGTTAGCCAACGGACATCATCCTCGCCGTGCTAACTACATCAATGGTGAATACTTTCGGCAATTTCTCGCAAGACTGCACTCCCTGGCAATCTGCAGTAATCTCGCCTTCACTCATCTTGACATTTATATATTCAAACAAATGTCCTGGATCCTTACCTCATCAAAAATACTCACAAACACAATTCTCCAATAAACTCAAGAAATTATAGGCCTACACAAATAATATGGCCTTTATAACTTTTGCACTGCGCAGGCATTCTCAAAACACACACTGTAGAACCGACCTCTCCCGTCGGTACCCAAAAACAGACTGCCATTAGTTCACACACTAGACCCGCCAAAAAAGACACGAGACTCGGTTGTTTAAAAAAACACAACTCAGTCTCGATAATTGCATGGGCTAGTCACACGAGCTTACTCACAGCTCAAGACAGTTCACAGAAAAAAACATCTCCGCGATTTGAACTGACCAGTGTTCGCCACTTGGAAACTTCTCGATCACACGAGGGAATTCCCCTAATACTATTTTAACTTAACATCAGCTTAACCAAGCAACATAACCCGTAATCGAATCTATTTGCTTAACATTTACAAGATCACTTCCCCTTGATAATATTTACTCTGTAACAGTTGCCACACCGCCCGGGAAAAAAAATGATTTATCATTTTTTTGTTGAAGATTTAAGTTCCAAAAATTTAGAAATAAATGAAGTTATATTATATGGCTACCAAAAATGTACCTAACAAAAAATATACCTATTACAATAGTACATCTATACACAATTTCAGCAATAAATGTAAAATTACAACTAAAACATCAAACATAATCAATCAAATATCCCAATGAATGTTACCGATGTAAATTACAACAAAAGCATCAATCATAATACAAGCATACCAAAATTAATCTTAATAGAACACTAAGCTAAGTACATTTAGTACAAGTAACAACCAATAGAAAGTGAAAGAACAAGATCAAACAACAGAAGAATGATCTGTAGTAAAGAAAAGTAAGAAATCAGAAAATGAGAAACAATTAACAATAGCACAAGATAACCAATAAAAACAACAATTTCATGTACAATAAATACAAATTTACCAAAATACTAGTTACATTATATTAAGTTATATAATTAACTCAAGAATACAACGAATGAAAGTATAAGTATTGAAAAAAAGAAGAAGTATACAAGTACAACGAAGAGAAACGAAGATGTGGTACAGAAATATAAACAAGATATG
The DNA here is from genome assembly GCA_024509875.1 of Oreohelix idahoensis. Classification (NCBI taxonomy): domain Eukaryota; kingdom Metazoa; phylum Mollusca; class Gastropoda; order Stylommatophora; family Oreohelicidae; genus Oreohelix; species Oreohelix idahoensis. The sequence goes on from JAMPIV010009781.1 coordinate 50,235, forward strand.
AACACATATCGAAAAGACAACAAAAAGATAGAATGAAATGAAGGATAGTCAACAAAGACGAATGGAAAGCAAAGGTATGAACGCATAGAAAGTCAATGACAATACATACTAATAAATGTTTAGATCAAACAATATCTTCCAAAAATTAAATACAAACATGATTACAAGACACAAAACAAAATGTCAAAGTATATCCATACTAACAAACACAAAACGAATAATTCATAACTAACCAAAGTCTAATAAGTAATTTAACTAAGTTACAAAAGGTATACTTAACTGAAAATAAATTATAAACCTTACACAAACAAATAATAGCATTTGCGATAATTAAGTTTTGACCTAATGCACAATCAACCGCTAAATAATAAAAATACATCATAATATCAAATAAGACAAACTTCCAAAGAAGTAATATCCCTTTCAATCATAGGGCACACAAAAATAATTTACAATGCCAAAAAACAATTTTTTTTTTTTTTAAATTACCATACAAAGTATTTTAGAACGATAAGTTATCAAAAAATAAAATTATTATTTAAGTAATTCTAAGTCATAACTAATAAACTAACAATGAAATTAACTTCTAACCAAATTAGAGAAGCATAAAATATCTTATCTCTAGACAAACACTTAAATCAAAACATGTAAGTTTTTTTGTTTTTTTTTTAAATACATCACCAAAAAAAAAAACCTAAGAAAATTACAATGTCATCTGTATATCAACTTTCCAACATACAAATATAACATAATGTTACAACAATCTGTCCATCTTTAAACAAACAAAAGTATCAGATGTGTCTATCAATTTTACAAAAAAGTTGAATTTAATTTATAAGTTAATTCTGATTAACAATAGCGTTAAGCTTCAGTGTTATTTAACTGTAATTTATATCTTACTCAGCCTATATATATAGTATAAATAAATCCAAAATCCATTGGTACAATAAGATATGAAAAAGATCCTATAAAAATATCTTCAAAGTTTTTATAAAAAATATTTATCAAATTAATTTGTTGCAAAAATGTTGAAAAAATCTTATTATTTAAATTCTAAGTACTATGTTCTAAAAGGTCAATGTTTCTAACAATTCAAATACACAATTATTTCTGATACTGCAAGATAGTTCTACAAAATCATATTACACAACATAACAATAAATCCACACAATTATCCTAACAATTACAGCTACAATCCGAAAAATATACAGAAAAATGAGCACAGGTTTGACACCGCTCACTGCATTTATCAAAAATTACACACAAATTATTACCAACACATATGTTACACACAATCAAAACAGAATAATATACAATTGCATAAAAAATTGGACTGGTACATTCGAAACAGTCACATGTGTTCCACAAAAAATATATATTAAGCAATCAAATTATTCATCGAAATAAACATCATAATGTTTCAAAGAAATTACCAATATTTTAATACAACATCATATGATATATTATTCACAGAATACAATAACATGTACTATTCTAAAAAATAAATCAGCTGTAAAAAAAAAATATTCCCGACAATCCGTCATTAATTCTTGATCCTTCAAAAAGTGACTCATCAGATGTATAGCGAGACTCTCATAGGTTCCGCTTGATAAATAATCCACATTCTTCACGAATAATGTCAACAAGTGCGCCAACTCATCACAACGTCGCACGCTACGAGACAATACAAATGAAAATTTCTATTAATCATCTGTTAGATCTAATAGTCGGCGTCTGTGGCCTAATGGATATGAACGCAGTTTCATAATCCAGATATACCAGGTTCGAAACCTGCTGCAGGCGGTTTGGTAGCAGATCGCTTTGTGTGGATTTTTAACAATGGTATAAGCGCCGTACCGTTCAGAAAGCAATGGCAAACTACTGAATGAAAAAAATTGCCTAGAAAAATCACAAACAGCCAATAAAAGCTGGGGTTGATTGCCACGTCCTGTCAAGGATAAGCAACTAACTTTTTTTTTAGATCTAATAAGGAAAAACGGAAAATCAACTTTCACGTTTACCTATTCCTTGAGGTAGGGTAGAGTCTTGGCCCCTTTTCACACACCTCAACAAGTCCTCCTTACCTCACAGAAGGCTTAGCGATCACTTGACCGTAACGAAAGTTCATCCTTGCTATAGGCTGAAAAAAAAAAATTACTACGTTCACAAGAACGAGATGACCTTTCGCCACCACTAGTGTGACAATCAATAGTGTTATTACTTTGCTTGTAAACAACCTTGCTCTCATGTGGAGTACGGCTAACCTTGTTACAATTTCTATAATTGCTGTTAAGAACATTGTTATTTGTTCTATTGACACAGTTGTACTGTTTCACATCCCAGTTAGCATAATTACGATTAGCATTTCCTCTTGGATAAAAAATATCTACCAGATAGAAATGGCTTTTTATCAACAAATTTATTACCATATTGACACTCTTTCACATAATTATTTCCACTATAATTTCTAATACTCTTAGAATCACGATGTTGTGATCTGTCAAATTGTTTCTTGTTTTTAAGCAAAGAAACATTACTATATGAAGAAATCCCTTGGTACATTTTAACCTCAGGGTTATATCTCCTATCAAAAGTATTTTTATCCTTGTTTGTGGCAGTGTGTTTTAGAAATGGGTCACACTGACTTGACTGGGTGTGACCGAAAGATTTAACCATATCTTTATTGTTTTTCACCAAATATGTTTCCTTCCTGGAATAAGGAGTTCTATCTTTTTTTCCATCAGGGTTCTCACTTAATACCTTGTTTGTTTTTAACAACTTAAATTGAAATTTATTATTGTTTCTTTTGTTATCCACAGGGTTATCTAATACTGTAGATTTTCCTTTGCTAGCTTGCCGCCAGGAACCAATATCACAAGAATCATCGGCATTGCGTTGAAAGTTATATTTCCCTCGGAAAGATTTCTGTCCATTATTCTTGCCTTTAGAGTCCGCTTTATGTCTTTCACTGTCAACACTGACAGAAGACCACCTTTTTTTCTTTAAGAGAATGTCAAGTAAACCATCCAATCTCACTCTGGCTTCTGAAATTTGAATATCTCTAAGTGAAATATCTGCACTTAATTTCTTGTTTAACCTCTCAACTCTTAAAACCTTGCAGCTTTCCTCTGCTAGCAAATTTTTAATCTTAGCGACCTTCTCTCTCTCAGCTGTTAATTCTAACAATGTCTCTGTCTCATACTGCTCTTTATTTGATCTCAACTGAGTCAATTCTAGTTGTAGAGACTGAATCTTAATATCATCATTGTTATTATACATAATCTCATCATTCTTCTTAAGGGGTACAATATTCATGTCCTTAATTTGATCACTGAGAATCATCTTATCATTCATCACCTCATGAAGCATTTCTATATAAGTTTGCTCATGTTCATTACTCTCAATTTTGAATTTCTCATACATCTCTCTCCTTTCTTGAAGTTCCTGAGTTAGGATTCTAACTTCACTATTGTTATCCTTAATCTGAGTTTCTAACTCTTTGATTTTAGACAATGCTACACTCAATGCTGTTTGAGTACTAGCAAGTTCTGAGTTTGATTTGACTAAATCATCTGTAAGTTTAGAGACTTTTTCATGTAACTCACTTACTTCAGCAGTACATTCTATGACACTTTCCCTTTGCTCTAGGGTACTCTGTTTTATGTCCAATTGCTTCTTCTCTTCTAGCATCCTTTTCTTATACCTCTCATCACTTTCATGAATTAGCTTTTCACATATCAATCTATTTATTTCAGACTCAGTCAGCTCACGGTCTCCAAATCCTAATAGTTCACGGTATTTTTTTTCATCAGCATCTGTATAATAGTCCATAGTGACTTACTTCCTTAGACAACTATATATGTATTAATTAAACTTTCACCTCACCAAGCCAATTATCTTTTTAAGAAATTACAATTATTTCTTACTTACTGTACACCAACTTCTGTTATAGTACCTATATATAACATACATTATCTATGCATCAACATATTCTTCATCAATCGATATAATTATCGAAACACAATGACAATTATCAACAGAATAAGTGATGGATAGTATAGGCAGACTTGCTGAAATGCAGAAAAAGTGGCACAATCTACACAGAACAAAATCACTTATCTTAATATTCTTCTGTCCCTTCCGCCGATACACCAGATATCACAAAGTTCTGCAGATAAAACCGTTCCAGCGCAGAAAGGTACACAACTAGATTTTCTTCTCTTAAGGTTCTTGCCAAAGTGTAGAATGCGCTCAACACAGCATCAGCACGTACAGCATACAGGAAACGCAGCACAGCAACCTCTGTAACTGTTGACTTGAAACAATCTGCAAACGACTCTTCAAAACACTTCACATTTAGTTAAACTTGACTGTCTACCAAAACTGTCAACTTCCCATTGTAATGTTCTACCGTGTTGGACACAGTTAACCAACTAGGTCGAGGACCATGACACAATGTGAGGATACATAAGCCACGCCTACACAAGGCTTTCCTATCACGCGAACTCCGTGGGTTTATTCCGTTAAATAAAATGGCCCACCACTGTAAAGATCTGAAGTTTATTCTTTAATTTATAATATTAGCACTGACTGACTGTTCTTGGAGATTGAATAAATGGTGATGGGTGTTACCTTAATGGTTATACAGTTCATACGCCCACACAGAGCAGAACAGTTTCTTATATCACGCGAATGTCAAAATATCAAATTCTGAAAGACTAAACATACCACTGCTTCACACGAGATCCTGCTATTACATTCATTCTGTTTGTTGACTTAGATTTCCGCCACCCAGGCTATTTACGCGAATACGTAGGTGTAAGCTCCTTCTAAACTGAAAACCACCACTGTTACTATATGTGGTTTCAGTCTGATGATTACTCTGTTACTATATGTTAGTGGTTGTGTGAGTGAGTGGCGTACCGTGTTAGGAAAGGTTGATTGAGTGCGTGCGTGCTGGAACAATCACTCACAACACAGGTACGCACGTAGAAGTCATAGATGGTTATAAACGGCTGGTGTAAGTTAATGATCGTTTTTTTTACACCACAACACGTTCATGAAATACACAGAATACACAGTCACAATTAAGTACAAGTCATAGCAATACAATAATACAGTACTCCAGTCACATCTCCACTTCTCATAATCATGAGCGCTATATAATATTACTACTGTTCTCTCAGCAACGGTCGGCATCCCCGTGCTAATATAATAATATTAATACTGGATCCTCTCAGCAACGGTCGGCATCACCGTGCTTATATAATGAATTCCTCAAATATGCCTCATCAAAGACGCTCTCAACATTGGCGCTCTAATGTAAATAATAAATGGCCGTCTAGCAACGGTCGGCATCCCCGTGCTAATATAATGATATTAATACTGGATCCTCTCAGCAACGGTCGGCATCACCGTGCTTATATAATGAATTCCTCAAATATGCCTCATCAAAGACGCTCTCAACATTGGCGCTCTAATGTAAATAATAAATGGCCTCTCCAACGTTGCTTCCAACATCAGCATCACAATAAACGGACAATGGATCCCTTTTCCCAGCAACGGTTGTCCAATAAATAATGGCCTCCTTAAATATGCTTCATCAAAGACGCTCTCAACCTTGGCGCTTTAATATAACGGTGGATCCTTTCAAAATAACAATTGCCTCCTCAAATATCATATAGATCCGGTTAGCCAACGGACATCATCCTCGCCGTGCTAACTACATCAATGGTGAATACTTTCGGCAATTTCTCGCAAGACTGCACTCCCTGGCAATCTGCAGTAATCTCGCCTTCACTCATCTTGACATTTATATATTCAAACAAATGTCCTGGATCCTTACCTCATCAAAAATACTCACAAACACAATTCTCCAATAAACTCAAGAAATTATAGGCCTACACAAATAATATGGCCTTTATAACTTTTGCACTGCGCAGGCATTCTCAAAACACACACTGTAGAACCGACCTCTCCCGTCGGTACCCAAAAACAGACTGCCATTAGTTCACACACTAGACCCGCCAAAAAAGACACGAGACTCGGTTGTTTAAAAAAACACAACTCAGTCTCGATAATTGCATGGGCTAGTCACACGAGCTTACTCACAGCTCAAGACAGTTCACAGAAAAAAACATCTCCGCGATTTGAACTGACCAGTGTTCGCCACTTGGAAACTTCTCGATCACACGAGGGAATTCCCCTAATACTATTTTAACTTAACATCAGCTTAACCAAGCAACATAACCCGTAATCGAATCTATTTGCTTAACATTTACAAGATCACTTCCCCTTGATAATATTTACTCTGTAACACCATAACAGCCCATTGGTATAATTCGGAGAGAGGCACCATAGAATACTGGTACTGAATATTACTAACTCGGCAAGTAATTCTTTACAGCCTGACTTTAAACCTATGAACTCTATACACCATTGCTCTTTTCTGAGAATGGGGTATTTCTTATAAGACCAGACTCTTCTCTGGCAACTATCCTTGTATCACCTGATACACCTTGTTGTCTATATTCTTCATAAATTATCTAACCTCTCGCGACAACGATAATACCACAGTTCAGCTGGCGGAACGTAAAGACGTCTGAGGACTGGTAAACAAGATAAAGACATCCCTATAGCTACTACTTTCGTAGCTTATACTGCCATAGGGGAGCGGTGTGTTAGAGACTTCACCATGGTATGTCCAGCATAGAGCAAAATAGTGAAAATAACGAATGAAAAGGCATGATTTATGCCAAATAAAAGCGATGAGTGGATGAAATGAAGAAAATGAAAGCATACTGCCGGAAGGCTGAAGGTGTGAGAGATCACACACAAGAGAAAGTTCAGACGTTTTGTCACAAAGGCTTCCTGCCTCTTATGAGATGACATCTATAGCATATTATAGGTAGCGTTATCGCTGAGGTGTGTTTAAATGGCTTCGTTTGGTCTAAGGCTAAAACTACTAAAACCACGAACGCAAAACAAATAATTTCCAGCCAATTTTGGCAAATACAAAAATTCATAACCGTTGCGCAATGTATTGACCCATTCTAATTGCGACAAAATACAGTATATTGTGGCATTTACAGCGTATAAGTCAATGGTGAAATGTGTTTGAGTTCACATCTCTTGTAAAGTCATCTTAGCATTCATACTATACTTTGCAACAGAATAGCATTTACAATTATTCTTTCTGTTTTTTCATGTTTCAGTTTTTAAAGTGGTTATGAGCGGTTACGGAGCCGCGGTAGCTCAGTGGTTAGTGCACTGATTCCTAACTCGGTGGTCCATGGTTCGATCCCCAGTTGAGGTGGCATTTTTTAGACCGCAAACGGCTCCGGGGTCTACCAAGCCTCATGAATTGGGTACCAGAGCAACTCTGGGAAGGTTAAGGCGGCCGGCGTGTTGCTGACCACATCACCCCTAGTGTGCCGATGGTCAAGACAATATGGGCCAAACACCATATTCCCAATGTGCCTCAATGGGCGTGTAACGGGATCCATCCCTATTAGCAGTTATAGTCCATTACACATTGCAAGGACATCTATAAGATTACGAATTTGTGTAACACACTGTGCTTACTATATTTCAGTTTATTAATTGTATTGATTCAACCAAACAGAAGTACTGCTGTCATTCATATGTGTTCATCTCTACCCCCTTCGTCCCGCGTTCATTTTAAAGCATACAGGCAGTTTCCCTAATAAAGCTTTGCTCTCACTTTACACCCAGGGTTAAAGGTCATCTCAGTGTAGATATAAATATTGTAACCTTTCTTTTCATTATGATTAATTTCTCCCATTTTTTCTGCGGCAGGGGAGAAAAATAGAAGACAGCAACGTTACTGTCAGTGAGTTTTCTATGAGGAGATAGAAATATTGAGGGGTAAAATGTTATCGGAGAGACAGAGTGTAAATCTCTGGGTGTGCGGGAGACTTGACGTTTAATATTGTCGCCAGAGAAACTTTCATTATGTCGAGCGTGAGTAATAAGAGAAAGTTGCGAGAAATGAAAGAAAGAAATAAATAAGAAGAGGAAAAAGATAAAAGTTAAGATAAAAGTGAACGAAATGCTGAAGTTGTTGTAGTGTGGTAGGGAGAAAAAAAGGAGAGAAGGTGTAATCGAAGGCAAAACAACAACTGAGTTGATGAGAGAGTTACACATGTGTCAAACGATGAGAGGATTAATTAAATATAAGACTCAGAAGGAGCCATGCACAATAGAAAAGGTTGAGAACCCCTGAATTAGAGCAGTGTTTCTCAAACGTATAGTAATCGCGTATCCTTTATAGTCACCATCATCATCACCCTTCAGCGCCCCAAGGAGCGTAGGCCATCAGCAAACTTATACCGAGTCTTCTTGTCACGTGCCACAAGCTCAAGGTTTTTCCATGTGTTCCTCATGCTCGTCATGCCTGTTTCCAGTTCTCTTCTGTATGTGTCTTTGGTCTCTCTCTCTCTCTCTCTCTCTCTCTCTCTCTCTCTCTCTCTCTCTCTCTCACTCACTCACTCTGGGAATTCGAGAACAAGTACAGCCTGGTAATACTATCAGTAAGTTTTGTTCAGTGTGTGTTTTTCCTATTCATCTTCATCGTCGTCTTCTCAACTCATGTTTCAATAACAATTGTCTGGTTGTTGTTATCAGTTCTGCATTAATGATCTTGTCATTCCACTTTATTCTCTCTGTTGTGTATCACTTATGAAAATGTATTACCAGCGTACCCCTCTCACAGATTATATTTTAATTCATTCTTTTCTGCAGCTAACAATAAAGCGCCTGACACAGATTATATTTTAATTCATTCTTTTCTGCAGCTAACAATAAAGGAGTCCATCATGAGAAAATAATTGAATGCCTCGAAGACATAGGTATTGATGGAAAAGATATAAGAATACTCAGTAACCTTTATTGGGAGCAAACTGCCACAGTAAGATCGGGAAGGAGTTATTCACCATACATAGACATAAAAAGAGGTGTCAGACAAGGTTGTGTGCTGTCCCCCTGCCTATTTAATTTATACACCGAAAAAATTTTCAAACAGATACAGGAAATACCAGGACTGAACATCAGTGGAAGGTCAATAAACAACCTTAGATATGCAGATGATACCGTGTTGTTAGCTGAAAGCGAACAGGAGTTACAAGAACTAGTGAAGCAAGTGAACAGTATAAGTCATGAATATTGAGAAAACAAAAACTATGATAATTAGCAAAACAGACGATAAACCCACATTAAAGATAAGCGTAAATGGGAAAATCCTGGAACAAGTCAAGAGCTACGTATATCTTGGTCATATAATAACAGAAGATGGCAGATGTGAAACAGAAATCAAGAAGAGAATAGGAATGGCCAAAGCTACATTCAACAACATGAAAAATATACTGACATCCAAACAATTATCTCACAAATTAAAACTGAGAATCATAAAGTGTTATATATATTCTGCATTTCTGTATGGTACAGAAACATGGACGATGAATAAGTGTTTGGAAGAAAGAATTGAGGCTCTTGAAATGTGGATATATAGAAGAATGGGGCGTATCTCATGGAAAGAGATGAAAACAAATAAGGAGGTCCTAGAAAATCTAGGTATGAAAAGAGAACTAATGAGGGAGGTCAAAGTTCGGCAGCTAAAATACTTTGGCCACATAAAAAGGCATTGTTGTTCGTCCATCACAAGTGATGAAGACCACTCTGTTCATCCAATTATTAGGATGTTAGGATAGTCTATGAGTACGAAGGTGACTGATGAGCCCGATGCGGGCCTGGAAGGATCTCGGACAGTGTGGGCAGGGAATGTTTGCTTCATGTGAAGGTTTTATTTCACGATCTTCTCTAGCTTGTCTCCGCTGTTCCGCTGCTGCTCTTCTGGAAGATTCGCATGCCACTGCACCTTTACGAAGAGATGTGCGCCAGGCAGTTCGGTCTTGCGCAGCAGCTTCCCATGTGTCTGGGTTTATGTCAAAGGTTTTTAATGAAGCCTTAAGCGTGTCTTTGAAGCGCTTTTTCTGGCCACCATGGGAGCGTCTACCCTTCTGCATCTCACCATAAAAGAGTATCTTTGGCAGTCGATGGTCTGGCATGCGGACTACATGACCTGCCCAGCGAATCTGTGACTGCATCAGAATAGTATCGATGCTAGGGATACCAGCTCTGTCAAGAACGGCGGTATCCGGGATCTTGTCTTGCCATTTGATGTTCATTATCTTCCTGAGACAGACTGTATGGAAGTGGTTGAGCTTTTTTACGTGGCGCCTGTATACAGTCCATGTTTCACATGCATAAAGCAGCACTGGAAGCACCGCAGCTCTGTATACCTTCAGCTTTGTCTGTAGACTAATGCCAATTCGATGCCAAACGTTGGTGTATAGTCTGCCAAATGTGCTGCTGGCTTTGGAGATCCTGGTGTTCACCTCATCATCAATGACGATGTTCTGGGATAGTGTACTACCAAGGTATGTGAACCTGTTCACAACATTCAGTTTCTCACCATTTACCTTGATGACTGGCTCAGTATAAATTGTGCCAGGAGCTGGTTGGTACATGATTTCTGTTTTCCCCGTGTTGATGGTAAGCCCAAAGTTGGAGCAGGCTTCGGAGAATCTATCAACGCTACGCTGCAGATCAGCCTCTGAGCCAGCACTGAGGGCACAATCATCAGCAAACAGAAGATCCCTGATGGTGTGTGATTTGACCTTGGTTTTTGCTTGAAGCCTCCTAAGGTTAAACAATTTTCCATCAATACGATATCTGATGTCGATTCCTGTGTCCCCGTCTCTGAAAGCATCAGTCAGCATAGCAGAAAACATGATACTGAAAAGCGTCGGTGCAAGTACACACCCTTGTTTAACTCCATTTGAGACGGGGAAAGGCTCCGACAGCTCACCGTTTTCCTGAACTCTAGCCTGCATAACACCTTGCAGAAGACCTTAACAGAAGGGAGAGTTGAAGGCAAACGTGCAAGGGGAAAACAGCGCTATAAGTGGGAAGATAACATCAAGAGATGGACAGGATAGAGTCTATCAGAGTGCACCACCAAGACAAGAGACAGAAGACGTTGGAGATCCATTACAGCCAACCTTCGTTGTGGAGATGGCAACTGATGATGATGAGGAACAATAAAGCGCCTGACAAAGGAACAGAAAAACTTCTGCAGTGGGTGCTCTGAACTACAAGTTTTGGAAACATTGGATTGGAATATTTAGAAGTGGCAGAAAAAAGACTTAGGGAGGATAAATTGAAAGAAATCAAAATGCTGCACTCACACCGTAATTGCGTTTGTTGAGGATAGGAAAAATGAGAGTTTTACTTTCCATGAAATATGAATTACGAAAGGGATAATTGAAATAATCTGAGAGAGAGAGAGAGAGAGAGAGAGAGAGAGAGAGAGAGAGAGAGAGAGAGAGAGAGAGAGAGAGAGAGAGCCAGACAGGCAGATAGAGAGAGCGAGAGAGAAAGCGAGAGAGACAGAGAGCGAGAATGTGCGAGAGAAAAACAGAGAGAAGGAGAGAGATAAATAATGAGTATGTGTGTTAAACAGGGCCGGTCTTAGACCACTTAACCTATATGACCCAATCGGGCCTCGCGCTCACACGTGACTTGCACTCGGGTTTCTACCTTGCCGTGTGGTGTGTTATTAGGGCCACTACAACAGTAGTTTCCACCGGAAATAGCCTATGAGATCTTAGGTAGAAGGTCTCCACAAATTGGCTCGTTAAGAAAGAATAGATACCTATTCGAGATAGGGTGTGGCCGGGGAGTGGACGGGAACGGCACCAAATCAAGTTAGATGTGACCGGGCTAGGTCACGGCGACAAATCAAGTCTAGAGTGACAAGGTGAGAATGGGGTGGAATCTTTTATCAATGTTCATCTGTTGTTTTACTGGCGACTGCCAGAGATGGTGATTACAGAATAGGAATTGGAACATAACCCAGGTAGTTCTTTTGGAGACTCGTAACTGTGTTTATGTTTTAGGCTGCATGATCGTCGAAAATATGGTAACATTCTTTTCTCAATTACCTGATGTAAACAAACGACACTTCCTACTGACGTTCAGGAAATAAGTTCAAGCTGGATTAAATATGAATGAACACCTTTATTAAGTGTCTGCACACTCTGACAACTTCATAATAGTTCATAAATACATGTGCTTCTGTGGTATACAAACCAGTCATCCCAAGAAATAACACACAGCCATCGAACTTACAAGATGGTCCAAACCCCAAAATCACTGCCTCGCTCGTCTCGTGCCTAAAACCAACTCACTTAACCCCCTTCTTTCAAACCATCACTTCCGTCCTAACTACTGGGCAATTCTACCCAAGTTCGATGACGTCATTTCTTAACCTTTAATTAAATTACTCATAGGATTTGTGACTAGTGTTATTACGCTAACTAGACACGCTCAAATACTTAGTGTTTAATCTTGCTAAGTATTCTTACCCTAACTACAATTAAGTGGCAGCACCTTAGTGTTAATCCGACGTAACAGTCCGTACTGTCACAAGGGACAAGAAGAAGGGAATGCAAATGCTTTCCACTGGACAGTGTTTTCAAGTGAATAATAGAAAGAGTTCTGTTTCCCTACGACCTTAGCTTCTGCCTTAGATCCCGTAACAAAAAAATACCCCAATCTCATCTGAGTGTAGAAAGTTACCTATATGTAAATATTTAACACTGACAGCACGAGTGATACATTAACGAACTAGATAATGATCAACGATTATTTGGTTTATTAATTAAACATCTGCACACATATAGGGTTAGTAGTGATTAGAACGTGCAGATGGTGACAGACGATTCACACAAAAACACACAGATGAGATATCAATATCGTAGTTAATTAAATAGAAGGATGAACTTGTGTAAAGCTAAATGATGATGATGTGATTTGATACGTATTACCAAAATGGTGAGTAATCTACACAGTACATGTGTCTCTAAACGCTTCACCCGGGTAGGATGATTCACGTGAATGCATATAATGTCCCATGTTGTTATAAATTATTTCGAGTGGGGTATCTCTAAGTCGAGGACGTTCTGATGAAAACTTTTGTTGCACTGAGAACATTGACGATATACAGTCCTTCACTGTGTTAAAATATCTCTGTTTGCGTTGATCAACAGTTAACAGTTGTCGTATGAAAAATATCTGTTGTCTAATCTCCGACAGGTACTGGCCAGACTGGATATCTTCACTAAATGTTCTTGATATGTAGGCTCATTACTTGAGTATGTAATCGTGATTCATGAAACATAATTTGGAGTACGCTGCATTTGGTATAAATATGAGAATCAGCTTTTGAGCACTTTAGCTTGACTTCAGATAATAAGCTTCCGATGGCGCTGATGTTGATATTTGAATGAGTAATCAACTGTGAGCTTTAGATTGACTCATGTAGTAAGCTTTCGAGTGATTTTAACTTGATTTAAATAGATATTTAACTTGTGAGCATGTGATCTAAGGTGACGAAAAATGCTGCGTCCACAGTCTTAATCATGGGCGAGAAATATTCCTTTTTAATGGAGGAATGAAGGATGTTCTATGGCGAATTCTGCTATTCAAATGTCTGCTTTGCTGGTTAGACGTCAAACACGTAGCGTATAGACTCAGACGTCTGATGGACTGAAGACACACAAAAGTCTTCGTAAGTTTTCACACTTAATATCACTGGTTGACTTTCATGTATAATACTCCTCACTATTGATCTCTATGAATTCAATTCTAATGATGTTAAACAAATTGTGCATGAGAGTGAGTGCACATGGAAAACTGTGATGATGATTTAACAAGCTAAATGAAGGTGAACGATTAATTACTTCCTATCAGCCTATTATCTTAGAGGAAAATCTTTTGATTTGATTTAATCATGTACTAGAAGAATTAACTGAAAAACTAACTTTCGCACATTTAGCTAGACGGCTAAGATAAATAACTAAAGAATAAGAAAAAAGTATTGATAATCTGTATAAGATCTACTAACCTTCTTTTCTCTTCGCAAAATCATTTAAGAACACAATACACCACATATATGAATTATTTTATCCACACTGAACTAATTGCAGGCTATGCTCTGCGATATTTTCTACACCGCAATGTTGAAAAACTGGGCTCCTCTCTAGCGATAAGCGCGGTACCTTATATTCCTACACGCCCATATGTTCCCACATCTCGCCTGTGACGTGAAACTCCGCCTCTACCCAATAGCTAAGAAGCTATTTTGTTGCTCCTTCCTTGGATCTCTCTTGTCCCCTGTTAGTCTAAAAGTGGGTTGGGCAATTCGTTACCAACTTTCGTTCGCGTTGCCTGTCAGTCTTTGCCACACCGCCCGGTGTTTGCTGATTGGCCGGCTAGAAAAACTCACCTGTCCTTTAACTGTCACAAATCTGGCTGTCCCTTGTCTCTTGCATGCCTGCTAACGAATCCCTTTGTCTTGCCGGACTATTGTATTCCATCTGGAAGCAAAGGTTGTTGTTCCACGTCGAGGACCTTTGATATCACACTCCCGGAGTCCATTGTTTGAGTGGCCATTGTATCGTGCGAGATGGTGACCGTGTTTTATTTACACAACGGCTTAGACTAATCTTTTGTGTCAGCCGCGCTCTCCTCATAGTTAACAATAGTCCAAGGTGGTGTGTCTCGTGAGGTTTACCCGGGAAATTAGATACCAAAGAAATTGTACCATGCCCAGGTGTTGATTTTAATGAAACCAGATGTGTTTCACCAGAGTTATCACAAGACAATGTGGACTTCAAAAGATAATGCAAGGTGGAGGTCTAAAATGCAAGGTGGAGGTCTAAATGAAATCACGAGTAATACAGATTACAGTTTAAAGTCCAGTCGTGATTAAAGATTACATGGACAGCGATGAAATGGCAAAATGTGGGATGAAAGAGCACAATGTGGGAGAAAATAAAATAAGAAAGATGTAGGAAAAGATAGATCGATAAGGTTTTGGCGCTCGTTTATCACATACCTCTAGATTTGAAATTAAAAAAAAAAACCAAAACAAAGGAACAAAGATAGTTCCTATATTTTAAATTAGATGTCAGGAATGTATTTTACATCGTAAATATTAAAATTGAAACAATATCAATAATTATTAACTATATTTTAACACTAAACGTGTTACAATAAAATTATAATCTTAAGTCTGGGGGTAGGGTCGCGGGCACAGAATTGCCAAAATCGGTCCCAACAATTACTAAAGCCTACCCTTATGTATGTATAAATATATGTGTGTGTAGTTAGTGAGAGAAATAGTCACACTGAGGTATAAACTGATACAGAAATATAGTTGTATACACACGACAGCACACACAAAATAGATGTGTGCCTGTTATGATTAAAACTCATAACATATCAGTCGTTATCAGATGGGTATCGATTAGATACCATGTTGTTGATGTACTGTATCCATGGGTTACCCGGAAGTACGTCATGCCTTTTGGGGTAGTTTTTAGCAGAAGTCAACCGGTCTTTGTTTGGCAGAAGTGAAGGAAACTTCTAGGCCTTTATGTGTGTATCTCAATGTGGACGGACGCATATATGTCAAGCTCCGAGATAGTGTTATTTCTACAGAGTCCTAAAGTGTTTCAACATCTAGATCGCCCATATACTTCATTGGGTCGATGCTAGAGTATTATATTATGAGAAGTGAATGCTGTATTCTGATGCACGTGAGTTGAGACTTTTAAATAAAATCTGCATACGAATGTCGAGGACATCTTATCATTAGCAGACTGAATAGCGACGCTCAAGACTGACTAGGTTATGCCAAGGTCTTATTCATATATTTCCTGAAGTAAAATGGAGCTTTGAAAATGTTAATAAATACACGTAGTCTTAATGTCTAACCTGGCCTTTACAACTTCTTTATTGTTGGAGAACAGGAATGTGTTTGAAGGCTGAGTGTTAGTCATTACACACAGATATAATTGGATAAAGAAGGGACCTCTCGAAGAACCCCTTCGACATTATATAATAATAAAGCATCAATAAATAACTGCTACACAAAGTGGATGCTACAGTGCCGTAACTTAAATCAACTTGACCACATGATCTGTTATATTTGGATATGCGCCCTTATATAATGGACTGACCCTGTATCTGGGTTGAACGTACGTGCCTCGCCAAAACGAGGCAAAATTTAAAAATTTAAAAAAGAAAATAGACTGAAAAGTAATGTGCAAATTAGTGAAGGGACGTATAGGTCCCTTATTTAACTCCCAATTCTGTCTTAACCACTTTCTGAATTATTTTTGACACACCCGTGTCTTTATTTGTCTTAATCTACTCGTTTCGTCTTCAGTTTCCGTGTTGGCCAGGAATTCCTCTGTCTTGTTTTCCTTGGTCACCCAGCTTGTCCGTAAAAGTGACCATTCAGGATTCTCCACCATACGTGAAGTGGTCCAGCAAACAACTTGTGAATCTCTCATAGGCATGCTCTGAGGACGTGGAAACAACTTGTGAATCTCTCATAGACATGCTCCGAGGACGTGGAAATAGCTGTATAGGAGAAGATTACTGGAAAGTTTGAGAAAGGAGCGCAAGAGAAAGTGCGGTGAAAGTAAGAGAATGTTTGAAGAAAACAACAGATCATGCCAGTGATTTGATTTGGTTTGATTTTGAGGACCATCTTCATTACACACGGACAACTCCATCAGTGCTCTGATTTCCTCCCTTAGATCATACAAGGAGGATCTCAGCACAGTGCACGAAAAGTGTCGCATCGGCGATAATACCAATGTGTGTATACAGGGATCACACGATCTATAAACATTTTTGTAGTGGGTAGGTTTGCCTTATTTTGTAAATTTTGCCAGGGCACGGCCGTATGGCCTACTCTTTACAATTTTCAACTGGCGAGAGATTTTTAATGTGAGCAACTTGCACAGGGTACATCCTATTTTTTGCCCTTATCCGAGAAGGCAAGGCATCCGATCTCACTATCCAGGAAATATGTGGGGAGAATGACGTCCATTAGGACTCATTGGTTCTGAACAAATGTCCATCCAATATATTCTCTGTACTGGGAACTGAACCTGGTACCTTTGGAATTAGAAGTAGACAGCATGCCTCTTAGCCAGTCTGACCCCATCAGTTGGAAAAACTCTCATCACTTGTCTCTGTGTTGATGTTCTTGTGTTTTGATTGCCATAAGTGACGGTTTTAGGGCATAGGCAACCCAGCCTCGCGTTGTGTTTTGGGGCCTCGCGCACAAATATATGCTTGTTAATACAACATAAATTTATGGAAAAGGGGCCTCACCCTTGCCCAGGGCAGTGCGCAGCCTAAAACCGCGGCTGATTGTCGTAGGAAGTAAACCGGGCCTATGAACATTCCATGACTTTCTTAGTCCCCGAAGCATTGTGCGTTATTCAGAGAGTCGGAAAATGTTAAGTGTTGCCTCTGTCCGACCTCTTTTGATGGATCTGAAACTCTTCCAAACTGATAAGCATCTCCAGCGAGTTTAGCATACCCGAAAACACAGCAATAACCTCGGCCTCAATGAAGGTGTTTTTCTCTTCTCCTTTCAGTTATTCATCCTTTTTACACCTCTCTCTTCCCCACTTTCCCCTTTCATTATCTGATGCCAGACAGATAAGCTCCAAGACGCAAGAATTAACACCACGAATACGGCGTTTTCTAGTCATGACTATCACGGAGGCTATCAGTCCTAAAGAACAACTTCATGAAACTCTTTCTTGTTCCATCTTGCTTCTCTCATTCCAAATACATCTTCTTATCTTCATGACTGGCATTATGTCTACAACGTGTCAACACATTACCATTTCGTTAAAAATCCCTCTCGTCTATGTGTATTTTTTCAAAACTCGCTCACATATACACTGACTAACCACTGCGGAGGCATCCTGACCTTGTCTGTTTGATCCAGTGTTATAATATTCGTCAGCAACACCTCACCACAAGCACAATATGTTCTTTCTCACCTTCTTGAGTTTTTGCCTAACTTGCGAATAAATAATAGTGTTGTACTAACTATTCAATAAGTATTCTTAACTCATTTCACAATCATTTTGTACTAAATATTCAAGCAATGTTTTAAGCTCTTACGATAATCATATTATACCAGCTATTAACTCTTTAAGTCCCAACAGCCAGTATACTGTACTTCCCGCTAGACCCATTTGGCCCGATCAACAGTATACTGGCTTTCGTATCTCTTGATCCTTTCTAGGGCTGTTTTCTAATTTTGACAACTCAAAAACGCTATTTTCTTAAAGTATAACCATCCATTATGGACTTTTGTTATTTATGAATATGAACATTTAAAAAAATTATTTCCAAACGAAAACAATAAAAACATACTGGTATGGCCATTTTTGTTTGGGCCAAACCCACTTTTTTGCTTGG
The DNA here is from genome assembly GCA_024509875.1 of Oreohelix idahoensis. NCBI lineage: Eukaryota > Metazoa > Mollusca > Gastropoda > Stylommatophora > Oreohelicidae > Oreohelix > Oreohelix idahoensis. The sequence goes on from JAMPIV010009781.1 coordinate 68,616, forward strand.
GACTTACTACATAGTCGTTCACCTTCTACCGTGAGGTGTAGAGGTCCAGCTATTAAAGCAATTTGTTAAACACCTGAGGTAATCATTTTCTACTAAGCACTGTGTATTTAAAAAAAAAAAATTGACTAGTTTTGGAAAAAACTAGTCGGTTACATTAGGGCGCATGTCCAAATATAAAAGACCTTTAGGTCTGATGGTGAGTCGAGGGTATCTGAAGAGTCAATGAAAGAATAAGCTGACTGCACATTCAGGCATGTCGTACAAGGCGACTCATATGAGGATATGCTTGGAGCTGGCAGCTCCATCATGTAAACCGCATTACCACACAAACCACATCATGTAAACCACATTACCACACAAACCACATCATTTAAACCGCATTACCACACAAACCACATCATGTAAACCGCATTACCACACAAACCACATCATGTAAACCACATTACCACAGAAACCACAATTACAACAACATGTGAAGCTGCAGTGGTAGTTCCGTGTTCCGTAAGTAGCACAAAGGAAAGTCATGATGACATTGTGCCAACTATTCAAGACAATTATTTATCTCTTGCGATAACGAGGAAGTGAGTAACGTAGACTTTGTAGTCATTATTTTCACAAAATAATATCGGAAATAAAATATTCTCAAGAGGTACAAGAAAATATAAAAATTATACAGTTTTTCAAAGCAAGGACCGAGAATGAAAATAGCTCGTACAATGAGAAAGTCACACAATAAAAAGGTCGTTATCATTTTTTTTTTAAAGACAAAGTATCCCGTTCAACCATTGGTGGGTTATAAATAGGATAAATAGTGTAGTAAATTCAAAATTATAAAATCTGATTTCCAATATCTAAATATAGTATCCCCCCCCCCCCCCGCCGCATTCAGTCTAAATATAGCAAAATCAAAATGTAAAATATGTGAATGTTTAGTGTGTGTGTGTGTGTGTGTGTGTGTGTGTGTGTGTGTGTGTGTGTGTGTGTGTGCCCTCCCCTCCCAATAAAACAAACAAACAATTAAAATAAAATACAAACGAATTTTAAAAAAAAACGTAAAGTCTCAAGCCTTGCATGTTATTAACAAGGCGAAAAGGGGTGAGAAAGCCTGGGGGTGCCTGGGATGACACCCTATTCATTAATTATCTGTTTCACGTGATGTACTCCCCTTGCTCTGCAGTGATGGTCCAACATTGGCCAAAATTCAGAGTATCTACTGAGGGTCTTCAAAGGTGTCTACCTTTCGCTCAAGATTACTCTTGGCAGAGATTTGAATTGGAGAATGGTGCTTCCATTCTAGGGAGCCTTACAGGAATTTAAGAAAACAAGTACTACGGCTGATAGAATCCAGGCCTTGTAAACTTTGTATCTTCCCTGACCTTCTATGAGGAGTAAAATGTTTGCTCATTGTGATGATCCCCCAACTGATTTAAATCAGTAAAATATTACTTCAATAGCTCTGTTATAAATATTTAAAATGATTGAGGCATACGGCTGCAGTTCACTTAAAATGACTGAATCAACTATAGATTTGTATATTTACAGATAACAAACTTAATAATCAGTTATAGTTAACAATGTAAAAATAAATAAAAATGATGGACAAAATGTTAGTTTCTAAAGAGTCATCACAGCTGATGATCTGGATATGGTGTTTTACAAATTTCTTAAAGAAAAGAGTTCACTTGGCAGCTAAAAGTGGGTACTTAGCTGCCAGTAAGATGTCGGTTGGCTTCTGCTCCAGTCGATACTAGTTCTTTGCAGTTTATTGACTGGTTCACTCTCGACACTAATCAAATCTGGTGTCCGCAACACGTCCCTTGTAGTATCGTGGGGCAATTGCGAAGATGGTCCTGCGTCTGTTAAGACCCGTCTACTTTGGTATATAGCTTTGACTGAAGCCACTTATACCATACCCTTGTTCCACAGACTAGTATCACCAGTTGGTACCACCGACTAGTATCATGAAACAGGAGAAAACCAAATACTTTCCTGAGCATTGGGTTTCCTGACACGAAAATCAGGTGCCCCCCTCCCTTTTCTTTCCACCATCACATCTGCCTCTGAACATTACCCTCTCTGAGCATTAATGTTAATCACAGTGAGCGGAAAACATCCATTGCATTTACTTGAACATGTTTACATTTACATATGCACTGGATGAAAAGGTTAATATAATAAGTATTACATCAGTTCTATCATCATCCACTCCCTGCTCCATATGAAACCTGGGACTACCTCTGCTTTTGGTTCTCTATGAGAAACTCGCATAAAGCAGCCACCAGCTATTGCAGTGGTAGTTCATGAAACCATCATTCTATATGCCGAGGTTGCCAGCCTCGTATAACTTGGACATCCATGAGCAATTTTCACATTGTAATAAAGCAAAATATAAAATTATAAAATGTACAACTAACCCCAAAATATCTTTCGGCAAGATACAGACTACTGGTTCAGAGGAAAAGTTAAGGCAACTGGATTAAGATGCCTTTACAATACACTCCCACTGGTGCTTAGTGTTCATGTTCCTAGGATTTCAGGCTTTCCGTATTAATAAAGTTGAGAGTTGTCTCGAGAGTAAGTCCACAAGATGTTCAAACACTTTGTCCGGTCCTTTAAAGTGGAATCCTGATCCTATTCCTTATTCTGGCTTGTCTGACTGTCTTCTTTACGAGTTGAATTTCACAGTGCCGTAAACTCAAAAGGCGCTAGATTATATGGCAACATTCAGCCCATACGTCCACATATGACAAGGCTCCAATCAGAAATGTTGTATTTTAACATCTCAAATGTCAAACCAATAGCATGCAATTGCGTATATTTGTAGGGTTATCTCCCACTACCCTCTCGTTTAAAATTCAGGGGTGACGCGACGTTTTCAAGTCACTTCTCCTATAAGGTATGTCACTTTCCGTCTATTATCGATCATGTTTACACTCATGACTTCATAATCTCTTTCAACGATAACCAACGAAATATTATCAACAATGAGAGGGCGGGACGAAGCACATAAGCTCAAAGATTTCAGCAGGTATCGGAAGCTTATAAACAAAGTACAGTACGTCATTCGTGAGGAAAAGAAACTACATTTCAGAAAGATGATTCAAGACAAAGCAAACAGCAAAGAAGTCTGGGCAGCCTTTAGAACACTAACACACAATTCAAAGTCACTAAACTCTTTACCAAAAAGCTGCTCCCCCACGGCAACTCATTTTAGTAACCACTTCAAAACAGAAATTAGCCATCTCAAGTAGACACTAAAGCCAATGGACTGCGATATTAATAAATTGACAGCCTTCTTCAACACTAAACACACCATAACAGATCTTAGAGAAATTCCTTTTCTAACAGCACATGAAGTTCTCAAACATATCTTGGGACCCAAAGATGCAGCAATAGAGAATGCAGTCAGCGATCCATAGCTTGACTGCTTGCGTCAGGGTCAGCGAATCAGAGCTGACCAAAACCCTACTCCACCTCCACGTGGTGGTCCTGGAAACAGGCTGCATCACTGCAGTCTGGCTGAGAGATTATGGATCGAAGATGGAAAGCAAACCCAGTCCCCAAAAGTGCCGTGCTAAAGTCGGATGTGTCGGCCGAAAGGCGCAGATATCGCAGCTCCGGCGTAAACAGACACAACGCAACCAACGTCCTTTTCTGGACGAACGAGGAAGGAAGAAGAAGGAAATATATCTTGGCATTAAAAAACAACAATTCATCTGGGCTTGATGGTATCAGCAATAAGATTCTACGTTACGCTGCACCCATCATTTGCGACTCCTTAACCTATGTGTACACCCAATGTATTGCTCACAACTACTTTCCAACAGAATTTAAATCTGTCAAAGTGTATCCTCTCTATAAATATGGCTCACATAGCGATTCCAACAGTTACAGACCAATATCCCTTCTGTCATCTCTTTCAAAACCATTAGAGAAACTCATTTACAACACCACATTTCAACATTTAACACCAAACAAACTGCTCATTGAGAGCCAGTCAGGTTTCAGACCCAAACATTCCTGTCACACAGCTCTCACCAAAATGGCAGACAACTGACTGTCGAACGTAAATGATGGAAAATTAGATGGTGCTGTCTTTGTTGACTTCAAAAAAGCATTGACATGATTGGCCACACTATCTTGGTTCAAAAGTTGGAAACCCTCAGAATAGGCCCTAATCCACTAAACATCATCAAATCATTCCTGGCAGATCGACAACAGTTAGTGCTTCACAACAACTCGACATCAGATTCCTCGAAGATAGACACAGGAGTACCGCAGGGTTCTATTCTTGGACCCCTACTCTTCGCAATATTCATCAACGACTTGCCACTACATCTAAAATATTCAACATGTAACCTCTTTGAAGATGATTTTACTATCTACACTAGTCACAATGACTGCGTGACACTTGAAATGACTCTTCAAAGCGATGTAGACAATCTAACAAAATGGAGTAATGTGAATCGTATGCCAGTAAACACAGCAAAAACGAAATCTATGTTGATTACCACCAGACAGAAACTCCTAAACTGCACCAAAAGATCGCTACAGCTACACGCGGAATCAATACAAATTGAACATGTAACAGAACACAAAGTTCTAGGGATCACGATTGACTATCACTTAACTTGGAACTCCCATGTACGGAATTTAACCAAACACTTAGCTCAAAAGACGTACCAGCTAGCATAAATAAAACACTTCTTAGACACAGACACTGGACTAATGTTCTACACCTCACATATACAGACACATCTAGATTACTGCTCTACACTATTCCACCTCAAAGAGACTGCACTCCCTGCATAAGAGAGCAGTACGTCTGATCACCGATAATCGCACGATGCCACACACAAGGACACGAAAAGAACCCAAAATACTGTCCTTAAAAAACGTCTTTTCTACATCAAAGCCAAGCTGACTCACGCAATTCTACCTAATAATGCCCCGCCGTACCTACGATCATTGTTTCAATCCAGTAGAAGAGAGCGACAACAATTACATCAGTTACGTCTGCCAAAACATAGGATCGACCTGTTCAAAAAGAGTCTAGCCTACTCTGGAGCCTACTTATGGAACAGCCTTCCACACCACCTAAAAAGCCTATCTACACAATATTAATTTAACAAAGAACTTTTCAAACACTTCCTCAACACTGAATATCTACCCCCAAAGAAACAGCATTTGCCTGTCCACTTCTCACCCATAGGTCAACATTTCTTTTCCTCTTCCGCTGGATTAAAAAAATTTTTTTTCGATGTGAATAATTTGTTTTATATCCATGTAATATTATTATATAATGAAATGAATGTGAGAATGTACCCGCATACCACTCTAATTTAGAAATGTGAATGTTTTCGTTTGCTTAAATGGGATGATGTATATGACAATAAGCAGATATACTATCTGTCCAATTGTTTTTTTTTTCGAGATGTTAAACAGCACGATTTGGTAACTAACCCAAAACGCTGAAAAATATCATTTTCCAGTGTTCTACAACAACCATTGTTTTGGGAATTTGTGTTTTCCGGTGGCAACTCGAAAACCAATCAGAGAGACTACTACGGTCGTTTTTTCTGCTACAGAAGTGCGTTTTGTGAAAGCTTGCTATTATTATTATATACATTTTTTTTTCTTAAACAGCTCAAAGACTTTTCCACCAAGAATGTATGGATATAAGCGAGAATGTGTTTATGTAATTTTTGTATTCATGATTGATGACACATTCAAAAATACAGATTAATTGTAGACGTTTTGACCGCATGAGTGAGTTTCGGTATACAGAATTTATTTATTTATTGTTTTGTTTATTTTATTATATTTTTTTAAATTTTTTATTTATTTTAATATTTTTTTAAATTAATTAATTAATTTTTTTTAACAATTACTATCTTGTTTATTTAAAGAAAAAAACCTACTCATTATTTATTATGATTGCATACTGTAAATGAATGCTGTTATGTTAACTTTATAATGCTGCATGCCTTTAAATTAATGCTTAAAGTAACATGTGGGAATGAAAGGATATAGTAAGCAAGATAAATGAGAGTGAAAGGGCAGAATGCTAGACGGGACTACGCGCCCAATTCTTAACCCTTCGAAAATAAAGTTCGTTCGTTCGTTCGTTCAAGATGATACGCATCGTAACCATTGCCTCCGACAAGTCTACCTGGAAATGATTATGACATTTACCCGGTCCAGCTAACACTATCACGCAGCACCCTGACTCGACAGATAATATTATCAGTGATAAGATAAAAGACTGTGACCATCTCACGGTTGTTTACTTATTAAACGGGCGCTCCTTTGCACTGTCTGGTCGGAAAAGTGTTACGCATTGGTAAACCACATTTCTCTCTACAGATCCAAGGTGTCAATATGGGTTCCAACGAAAGTGATTGATTACCCTAATCAGCAAAGATGATCGTTGAAGTCCAGACATGACAAGAATTGAGGGAAGGGAGTGTAAACAATGAATCGAAAATACCAAATACTGTCCGAGGTGAGAAAAAAGAAAGTGAAGAGCACAGAATTAATGTTAGGATCTCACAGGTAAATGTAACGTTCGAGGTTATTTTGTCACAATGTCATCATTCATACGAGCATCCAATCAGGCTACCCCCTATCCTCACACCGTCATTTATCGTTATCAGTAAGTAAGACACGTGAAAACTGAGCAAAGGGGACAATAGGCTCATGAAACTAGAATGAAAGACACGAATCAATCAGAAATGGATAGGTAACACAAAGAAAAAGGGGAAAAATGAAAGAAAGTAAACAAATGTAGAAATAAATAAAGAAACAGGGAAATAATGAATGAATAGATAACCTGAGAATTTCAAAGATTCTAATAAAGAGGTAAACACGTTTGTCAAAAAAAAATCTTTAATAATAAATAAAATAAATAACACAACGAGCTTTCACGTTATGTGAAAGCTCGTGGTGTTATTTAAAAATGTCTTTTAAAAAAGTCCACGAACTTTCATACATGAATATTGAATTGTATACTTTGTTCGTGGTTGTATTCCAAAATGCTAAATTTAGTTTTTAATGTGCTATTTTATGAAGAAAAGGCAATCACATACTTATGACATGACCAATACATATATATATATAGGTATGGGACCATTTTTTACGTCAAGCTTGGGGCCATTTTTACGGCAAGCTTCGGACCAAAGGGTAGCCAGACGGATTTTGTACACGGAATTCGGGTAACCAGGTCTAAAGTACAAAGACCATTGCGTTTATTGAATTTTTCAATCCAGCCTGATATATACTCACGTGGTGTTGTTACGTCTAACTGTTTATGAAAACTTTTTTCTCTGGGCCATCTTTTCCTATATTCTTTGACTGTCGTAATATCTTCATGTGTACCATTAACTTGAGTAAATCCCTATGACAATTTAAAAGTTGTCTTTGTGTTTTATTAAGTCATAGATACCAATTGCGTCCGATTGGCAGAGTGGTTAGAGTGCTGGTCTCTCGCGGCAAAGGTGCATGGTTCGGTTCACGTTATCGACACGCTTCAGTCTACGCAGCTGTAAATGGGTACCTGACTTTGCACTTGAGTTAAGGAAGGAAAAGGCAGCGAGGAAGGGAACTGGTCGCCCCACTTCTCGATGCTGGAGCTAGTATAGTGAAGTCTCTAACACTTCAATCCCTTACGGCAGTATTTGTTTCGGGACTACGTTTACCTATTAGATACCAATGCCAAACGCGTCATGTAAAAAACGTTGCCCCGTTTAGTTCCGGGGCGGAGGGGGGGGGGGTATCTGAAGAGATAAAGAAAGAATTGAACTTCTGCACCATCAGGTATGACGCACACGGTGACTAATACGAAGTTGTGCATGAGGCTAAGGACTTCATCACAATTTACCACAGAATCCAACGCTACAAGATCACGTGAATGCCTGGTGCTGGCTGCTTGCAAGGGGACCAACTTTTTTATATTTTATTTTGCTTGACGTCTCATTTATAAAGATTTCACTGTGCAATAAAAGCGCCCCCTCCCCTATCTTTTGCAATCGGTATTCTTTTTTTAATATTAATAACCAGTTTAGCAATAGTGTCGTTCATACTACAAAGATTTCTGTGTGAATATGCGAGCCCACCGCGAGAGGACCTTCCCCTGTCTTGGATGGCTGTGTTTTATTTTCTTTATTTGACTTGTCCATATTTGTTGAAGTTTTTTGTGGTTTAAATTTTTTTACAGTTGGAGGGACAGACAGCGATATCAAAATAAAAATACAAAAGGCAAGAGGAGCTTTCATTGCATTGGGAAATATATGGAGATCAAGAGAAATCGGATCCAACACGAAAATAAGAATCTTCAACTCAAATGTGAAGTCAGTCCTATTGTATGGCTCGGAGACATGGAGAACAACAAAGACAACAACCAAAAAGCTACAGACTTTCATAAATGGATGCTTGCGTAGAATAGAGGGATTAAAATGGTATGACAAGGTTAGCAACGTGGAACTGATGACAAGAACTAGACAAGTGCCAGTGGAACAAGAAATGAGAAGAAGACGATGGCGATGGATAGGACACACACTGAGGAAACCTGTTGATAGCATTACAAGGCAGAGGGTTGTGCTCCTATTTGAAGGGGTATCACAGGGCTTGTAGTATGGCTGGTATAACAACTTGTTGTAAACTTTGTATCTACCGCCGAAGGTAATTCAACAAGGTATTATTTTGTTTAGCTGTGTATCATATACTTTAAAAGCAAGGATTAAAACAGGCGCAACCATTACTTTCAAGAAGCTAAATTATCACCTCCGGCTAAGGATATTGTTGCGTGATAAATTCTCGCAACATCGTTTTATTTCAATATCTGTTTTATAACGCAAGGGCAACAACTGCTTGGAATTTATAGTCACTTTTCTCGGTAAGCATTTGTCTTCTCGCGTTGGTATCGAATGCAGTTAAGTTTGAGCTGTGGTCGTTGTGCGCTGGACTGCGCATGACTTGTCTTGCTTCTTTGTCGATCGGTTTCCGCCCACCACTAGTGGGAGTGAGCGATTTGGAATGGCGAAAGAGATGCCTCGTTGAAGAGGGGATCTCCGCTATTTTTGTTCTGTCAGGGATGTGTAGTCCTCTTAATGGATATTTCGTTTATTCGAGATAATACCTCTAGTGTTTCCCACATGTCGGGAGGCGTGATATTTCTGTGTATTTCATGAAAGCAAGGTAAATTGACTCTTTCATTAACTCTATTGATTTTTGGGTCGTGAGCGATTTCGATTCATAGCCTGTCTGCGAAAGTCGTCGTCACGAGATGTTTTCCTAGCTCACATGTCGCTGCATTGTACTGCATCGGTTGATGCAGGTACCAAGGACCATTACTTGCTACTTCGTTAAATGAACTAGGTTTGGAAAACCTTTATTATCTAGAGGATATTTTTGAGGACATTATTTATACTTCGGCAGACGTGTCTGTCTTGCTGAAGTCAAACTAAGGAGAGTGAACTGATCTCATACATCTGGTTATCTCCTGGCTGTTATAGAAAAGGATGGAGTTGTTCACCTGACTACATTTACAGCACTTTGAAATATAACATGCATCTGACTCATCATTGTAATGCTGTCTACCGTTTATTGCTGTATTGAATGTTGCTGTGATAATGACTGTTTGATGTGCCTACACATTTGCGTAACCATTTTGTCACTGTGGCGTCCACAATAAATAATGAAGAAAAACGTCAACGGCTGTTTCAAGACTCATTGACTTTATACGTCGTGAGTTTACTGACGTCCTATGTGGATTGCCCTGTTATTGTTGCATGAACATTGTTTTGACTGAACACATCTACACACTACACAAAACCAGACATGCGGATGCCATCCATCATCATATGGCATCACGCATCATTTGGTGGCCAATGTGGGGATAATAATAACTCTGATAACTTCAGAGGTAATAATAGTCGGGGTAGATCTCAACACAAAAAAAAGAGATATCAGCAGGCTAATGCTGTACAACAGGAAACTGAGGCAGCCTGTAATCATGTTGTTGATAGTAAAAACTTTGACGCTGTCACTAGTTCTGCTTTTGACTTTGAGAGAGCAAACAAATGCCCCCAATGCAGTACTTTATTCGAACCGGGTACCATAACTACTTTGAGTTGTGGTCACCCACTTCCCGCTCTTCCTGCTGCTGTTGCGCATGACGGGAGGGGTTCTTTAATTCTACATAAGGGTCTTGTTAATGATACTCCGGTCTCACTACTTTTCGATTCCGGATGCACCACTATTGGTGTTAGACAATCGCTTGTAGATCCATCTTGTGCTACAGGAAGGGTTATTAAATGTGTCACATTTGGCGGCACTCTAGAAAAATATCCTACTGCTGTAATTCGCATTGCCACTCCTTTCTTTACTGGAGATGTGCATGCTTGTCTCTTACCTAATCCTATTGCGGACCTTATTATTGGTCGTATTCACGGAGTTAGGGAGTGTACCCCACAGCAGATTGCTGCTTGGGAAGATAATAACATGCAAGCTACAAATGCAGTAGTTACAAGAGCACAAGCTCTACAAACACCCGAAACTTCACTGAATAGTGATAATGAAGTTGATAGCCAAGATAGTCACTTAGTAATCACTCGTGACTCTTTCATAAAATTGCAAGAAGAAGATTCTTCTTTAAAAAAATTCTTCGTTCTTGCGAAGAAAGGTGATCCGAATCAGGATACAAATAGAAAATCTTGGATTGCAATGAGAAACGGCGTACTTGTACGTATGGTACAAGATTCGGCTACGTCGGCACATTCGCAAATTCTTGTTCCCAAGAGCATGAGAGTCCAAATATTGCAACATGCTCATGACTCGCAATGTGCTGGACATATGGGTTTTGCCCGTACGAAGTCGAGAGTCCTTGCGGCTTTCTTTTGGCCTTTTGTCAATAAGGACATTCGTATTTACTGCCGATCATGCAAGGTATGTCAGGAGGTCAAATCTAGAGGACCACGACATGCTGCGCCTATCCAGGCTGCTGACATTCCTATTCGGCCGTTTCAGAAAATGGCCATAGATATTATTGGCCCTTTTAAGGTCAAGTCGGCCAGAGGACATCAGTTTATCCTTACATGTGTCGATATGTGCACACGTTGGCCAGAGGCTATTCCTCTTAAGAGCATATCTACTACAGATATCGCAGATGCTCTTTGGTTGATATTTTCTCGCTTGGGGTTCCCCAGAGAAATATTGTCAGACCATGGCACTCAACTCATATCTGACACTATGTCACAGGTAATGTATACCTTACATATTGAACGATCTCTCAGTAGTATCTACCATCCTATGTCTAATGGGTTAGTTGAGCGTCTGAATAGAACGCTCAAGACTTTGCTTGGTAAGATAACTGAAGATCATCCTCAAGATTGGGACAGGGTTTTACCCGCGGCTCTCTTTGCCTATAGAGAAGTCCCTAATGAACACACAGGATTTTCTCCCTTCGAACTTGTCTTTGGCGCGCGTCCACGCGGCCCTATGTCTTTATTACACGATCTCATCACTGCCGATGATTATGAGTATGTCATTGCTCTTAGACAAAAGATCATTGAGGCATGTAAGCTAGCAACTGCTTCATCAGAAATTGCTAAAGAGAAGGCAAGGCAGTTTGCTAACAAGAATAGATGTCTACGACAACTTTGTCCATGTGACAAAGCATTCGTCCTACTCCCCAGTAGGGAAAATAGACTTCTTATTGCATGGAAAGGTCCGTATGCAATAGTCTCTCGGATTTCCGATGTTGACTATGTGGTCGATATTGATGGAAAGCATAAAACTTTCCACATAAACATGCTTTCGGAATTTCACGAACGTCCGGACTATTTGCTGCCTATTTTCCAGGCAACGGATGATGCTCCTGCACCTCACGGACATTATTCATCCCTGTCTGTCATTCAGGATGAGGAAGCTACCTTCTCTGATGTCAACCTTCCCCTTCCAGTGGTTCCATTACAGTCCACGGAATCTTGGAAAAAACGTTTCTGTTTCTCCTAATCTTTCTGGTGACGAACATCGACAAGTCTCGTCGATGTTACAAACATTTCAGGATGTTCTCACTGACATTCCTGGACACACAGATGTCATAGAACATGACATAATTCTTACGACAATAATCCAATTAGGGTTAGGCCTTATCCTATTCCTATACACTTTCAGTCGCAAGTGGAAAAGGAATTGGATGAAATGATTCAATTAAATATAATTGAACCATCGACTTCACCATATTCTTCTTCCATGGTTATTGTCCGGAAGAAGGATAAGAACATACGAATTTGCGTTGATTATCGCAAATTGAATCAGGTCACAAAGTTCGACGCTGAACCGATGCCTTTGTTAGAAGATCTACTGATTAGACTTTCTAATTCTAGATTCTTCACTAAACTTGACTTGTCTAAAGGTTATTGGCAAGTGCCTTTAGCAGAGCATGCCAAACCTCTTACTGCTTTTTCTACACCTAGGGGTCCATTTCAATGGAATGTTATGCCTTTTGGTCTCATGAACGCCCCTGCCACTTTCGTTCGCATGATGCGTCGAATTCTGTCACATCGTTCGGATGTCATCGCATACTTAGATGACATCTGTCTCTTCAGTGATACCTGGGAAGATCACTATTTAGGGTTATATGACTTACTGTCCACTCTACGTGAGAATAATTTGACAGCAAAACCTTCTAAAGCTTTTGTTGGTTTTGGTGAAATTTCTTTCCTGGGTCATCGTGTTGGTCATGGTCTCTTGAAGACAGAAGACCACAATACTTCCAAAATACTGAACATCTCTGTTCCTAAAACGAAGAAACAAGTTAGGAGTCTCTTAGGTTTAATTCAATTTTATGGGAGATTTATTCCAAATTTATCTTCGATCATGGCACCTCTATCAAAATTGTTGAAGAAAGGTTCGCCTAATCTGGTCCGTTGGTCTGAAGAATGCCAATCTTCACTAGACCAAATCAAGAATATATTTTCTTCTCCTCCCATCTTAAGATTACCTACTCTTGATAGGACTTTTGTTCTTCGGAGTGATGCTTCATCCACTGGGATTGGAGCAGCACTGATGCAAGAATATGCAAATACTCTGCATCCTGTTATGTACATTTCTAGAAAACTAAATGCGGCAGAGAGGAACTACTCGGTTTTAGACCGTGAGTTGTTAGCGATGGTTTGGTCAATTCTAAAGCTACAAAGATTCCTCCTGGGCGCACATTTCATTCTAGAGACTGATCAGAAAGCTCTTGCAGCTATTCAGACTAAGAATTTGAAGAGTTCGAGATCCACTCGATATGCTATAGCTCTTCAACCTTTTCACTTCACGGTACGAGCTATCCGTGGTGCGGATTATGTGATGGCTGACATTTTGTCTAGATGCCCACATGACTCCAACTAATACTTCTGTCCTATATTCCTATATATTACAGAGTCATAACACACCTATATTTCTACAATAGATTAGCACATCTGTACTTACTTTATATGTACACACTATCGTGCTTTGTTGTCATCTTCTTCTGTTCGTTTTTTAAGATGATAGAGGAGGACTGAGTAGTTAATATAAGGGCCGTTAGTTTACTAAACAGCCACAATTATTAATAATGTATTGTACCGTATGAAGCATATTAGTTATTAATTAGCATTATATTGCTTGTACTTTCTCAGAATGTCATTGTTGAGCTGAGGACTTACCTTACGAGTTCTAGATTGTTTACTTACCCTCGGAATACCAGAGCATATGTCCTGGATCGTCATGTAGTTTAACTTTACTATGTACTTATGTCATTACATGTCAAAGAATGTACTATTTAAATTTTCCTATCAGATTTGTACATCCATTTTTAAAGACAATATTAGAGGATGCTGTTTAATGATGATTATAGTAACTTGCATACGTATATTGTGTTTACATGCTAACGTGATGTGTGTTGGTGACACCTCCCCGATGTGAATATTTTTTGAGACATATTTATTTTTCTGTTGAGGTATATCCTCACCAGACACTCTATAATTAGCCTATTGTTTGGCAATTTAGTTAATTATCAGCGCATAATTCGTGCGTTTTGAGCCGCTTATCGCTTGCTCTTTGATATTGAAAAAAAAAAATATGTTCCACATTTTTTTTTTATCGGGAGGAGGTGGTGATATGTTGCGTGATAAATTCTCGCAACATCGTTTTATTTCAATATCTGTTTTATAACGCAAGGGCAACAACTGCTTGGAATTTATAGTCACTTTTCTCGGTAAGCATTTGTCTTCTCGCGTTGGTATCGAATGCAGTTAAGTTTGAGCTGTGGTCGTTTTGCGCTGGACTGCGCATGACTTGTCTTGCTTCTTTTGTCGATCGGTTTCCGCCCACCACTAGTGGGAGTGAGCGATTTGGAATGGCGAAAGAGATGCCTCGTTGAAGAGGGGATCTCCGCTATTTTTGTTCTGTCAGGGATGTGTAGTCCTCTTAATGGATATTTCGTTTATTCGAGATAATACCTCTAGTGTTTCCCACATGTCGGGGGGCGTGATATTTCTGTGTATTTCATGAAAGCAAGGTAAATTGACTCTTTCATTAACTCTATTGATTTTTGGGTCGTGAGCGATTTCGATTCATAGCCTGTCTGCGAAAGTCGTCGTCACGAGATGTTTTCCTAGCTCACATGTCGCTGCATTGTACTGCATCGGTTGATGCAGGTACCAAGGACCATTACTTGCTACTTTGTTAAATGAACTAGGTTTGGAAAACCTTTATTATCTAGAGGATATTTTTGAGGACATTATTTATACTTCGGCAGACGTGTCTGTCTTGCTGAAGTCAAACTAAGGAGAGTGAACTGATCTCATACATCTGGTTATCTCCTGGCTGTTATAGAAAAGGATGGAGTTGTTCACCTGACTACATTTACAGCACTTTGAAATATAACATGCATCTGACTCATCATTGTAATGCTGTCTACCGTTTATTGCTGTATTGAATGTTGCTGTGATAATGACTGTTTGATGTGCCTACACATTTGCGTAACCATTTTGTCACTGTGGCGTCCACAATAAATAATGAAGAAAAACGTCAACGGCTGTTTCAAGACTCATTGACTTTATACGTCGTGAGTTTACTGACGTCCTATGTGGATTGCCCTGTTATTGTTGCATGAACATTGTTTTGACTGAACACATCTACACACTACACAAAACCAGACATGCGGATGCCATCCATCATCATATGGCATCACGCATCAGATATATATATATATATATATATATATATATATATATATATATATATATAATATATATATATATAAATATATATATATATATATATATATATATATATATATATATATATATATATATATATATATATATATATATACAAGGTCTGTCCGGAAAGTAATGAGACTGATTTTCTTGGGCCAATCAGAAGGGCCGGGTGGCGGAGTATCCAGGTGACGGTTGGTGGAGGATGTTAGGTAAACGATAGATTTCTCGTCAGTTGGCTCTGAGCTTTTACAGAGTGCGGATCGCTTGCGAAGTGGACAGCTGTTTGAGCGTCGCGTAACAGTCAAAATGCAGAGGAATGTCGAGCAGCGATACGCGGTAAAGTTTTGTGTAAAACTTGAAAAATCCTCGACCGAGACGCTTGCTATGATACAGAAAGCCTACCGGAAGGATGCTTTATCAAAAGCACAAGTGTTTCGGTGGCACAAAACGTTCAAAGAAGGAAGAGAGAGCGTCGAGGATGAACAACGCACAGGGCGCCCATCATCGTCTCACACTTCGGACAATGCGGATAAGGTGAAAGCGGTTTTGGACTCTGACCGACGTCTGAGTCTTAGATTGATAGCAGATCAAGTGGGACTTCCAAAATCCATTGTGCATGAAATCGTCACGGAAGAAATGCAGATGCGGAAAGTTTTTGCCAAATTGGTTCCTAAGGTTTTGACCGACGAACAGAAGAAAAACCGTGTATCGATTTCTCGTGAGCTTTTGGACCATGTGAGGAGTGAACCTGATTTTTTGGAAAAAGTGATAACCGGTGATGAAACGTGGGTCTTTGAGTACGATCCGGAGATGAAAAGGCAGAGCTCTGAGTGGCACACTACCGAGTCTCCTCGACCAAAGAAGGTTCGAATGAGCAAATCGAAGATGAAATCGATGCTCATTGTCTTTGTTGACTCTAAAGGTGTTGTCCATAAGGAGTTTGTACCACCTGGACAAACGGTCAACGCTGCATTTTACGTGGAAGTGCTTAAACGGCTGAAGAACAGAGTCGCGCGCGTCCACCCGGAGATGGCCAACACCTGGGTTATTAAACCACGACAATGCGCCGGCTCATGCGTCCCTGTTAGTGAGAGAGTTTCTGGCGAAACAAACCGTGGCAACGCTGCCTCAACCTCCCTACAGCCCGGACTTGACCCCGGCTGACTTCTTTTTGTTTCCCCGGCTCAAATCCAGCTTGAAAGGACACCATTTTGGGACTGTTAAAAACGTACAAGCTGCCGTGACGAGTGATTTGAAAGAGATCCCCGTTCAAGACTTCCAGGCGAGCTACGACGCGTGGCAGAACCGCTGGCAACGGTGTATTGATGCTCAAGGATGTTATTTCGAAAAATTTTAAGAGTATGTAAGCATGTCTTGAAATAAACCAATTTAATGGAATCAGTCTCATTACTTTCCGGACAGACTTTGTATGTATATATATATATATATATATATATATATATATATATATATATATATATATATATATATATATATATATATATATATATATATATATATATATATATATATATATATATATATATATATATATATAAAGAAGTATGTTTATTATGAAATATTCTGTCATCAAGGTTAACGTTAAAATACATGCTTTACGAACAACAGCAAAATAGTTTAGTGTTTTATATATTCATTTGGAGAAGTGTAATTGTCTTCATTGGACGCGGCAAATTTTGGAAGGATAGCTTTTAAAAGTCCGCTCACTTAGGCTTATAATTTGACCTAGCTTCGCATGTGGCTACAGTGAGTTGTCTCTGGATGGAGGTTCTCAGTTAAATCTTGACTTTTCCTTCTCAAGTGAGGAGTCAACTGGCTTCTTAGATCTGGAGAAGGTATTTGACAAGGTCCCCTGGAACAAACTCTGGGACTGTTTGGCAAGGAAGAATATTCCAATATCTCTGATTCAGGCTATACAGAGCTTCTACAAGTCTTGCAGAAATTATGTGAGGACTGCAAACCATAAGTCAGAAGAATTCAAGACCACCACTCGTGTAAGACAATGTGATATCCTTGTGGTGAGATCAGTGATACTGTTACGCGCGGATCATTATTATTTTTCGTTTGTATAAACATTTTTCATATGTATGATCATTTTTTTGACTGAAGTGTGTATTATGTTTTCTATGGTCAAAGGGACATAATCCGAGTTATCGAAACTACAATTTTTTAGGAGTTGCCTTCTCTTGTATAGAGACACGTTCGGTCTATAATTTCTTGAACGAAGCGTGACCACATCTCCTTATTTGGTAGTACCAGTCAACTATGGTAGATGTCTGAAACCTTTCTTAACGCTTCTTTTCATGACCATAAAAGGCGCGACTGTGTAAGACTTTTATCTCGAATGTTCTTAGAATCGTCTTATTGTGAACGGCAACTCAGAGATTGTCGTTCTGCGCATGTCAAAAGCTGGGAGTTCGTTCTGTGTGTTCCGCCCAGTTCGGGCAGTTTAGAAATGGTTTAAGAAGCGAGCAGACGCAACTGCGTCTTGTGATTTTCTGAGGGAAATACAGTGTCTTTGTGAGTTAGTTAGCTAACTAGACTATTTCCCAGTATTATTCACGCCTGCCTGGAGGCATATGTTCATGGTTGATTTTCCGAAATAAGGTAATTCCTCTTGTATCGAACTTTATGCTATCATCTAGAGGTTCGTCATTTTGTCGCCTATTTGCTCGCCTGTGTGATGCAAAATGGAGAGGTACTTTGACTAGGATTAAGTCACCGGTAGCTTTATACCTGAACTAGTTAAATATATATGGGTCGCTCTAGACCAACAAGACTATTGTCTGTGTTCCAGGATTCGTTATATCAGAGATCACGTCCAAGTCAGATGGTTAGACTTAGGAACATTATAAAGGTCGAGCTGACCTGTAGCCCATGTATGCTATTCACGTGCAGACAGTGAACGGACTTATTGTATACAACTGATCTGCTAGCATCAGAATGGGAGCATTTATTATTGTTTATGAACATTGAAGATCTGTAGCTGACACTGTTGCAGAAGTTATAGAAATTATTATTATTTATACAGCTTCACGAACTAGAACTCTATGATTTATGAATTTCTGAATCTATTGAACTGTGATGTCTTATGACGCATATATACAACAGCTGTCATTGCTGACTACAGAAATTGTTTTCAATGTGCCATATCATCTTGCTGAACTCGTTAACTATGTTGATGTCATAAGTATCATGACTGTTTTGTGGCGTGCAATAAATGGAAGAAACTTATACAACGAAGTTACCCTTTCTATGACTCTACACGTCATGTTGCCTGTGTGATAACCCTGTGAACTGTTCCACTACCACATACACAGCAACATCCTAAATCAGAGAAGACACCTACATCTTACACTTTAATACCAGGTGTCGATAAGGGTGGCAAGTTACCACTTCAGCTCAAATCCACCCTTATCATTTTTGGTGGCCAGTGTGGGGATCGAACCCACGACATTCGCGTTATCAGCACGAATGTCGTGGGTTCGATCCCCACACTGGCCACCAAAAATGATAAGGGTGGATTTGAGCTGAAGTGGTAACTTGCCACCCTTATCGACACCTGGTATTAAAGTGTAAGATGTAGGTGTCTTCTCTGATTTAGGATGTTGCTGTGTATGTGGTAGTGGAACAGTTCACAGGGTTATCACACAGGCAACATGACGTGTAGAGTCATAGAAAGGGTAACTTCGTTGTATAAGTTTCTTCCATTTATTGCACGCCACAAAACAGTCATGATACTTATGACATCAACATAGTTAACGAGTTCAGCAAGATGATATGGCACATTGAAAACAATTTCTGTAGTCAGCAATGACAGCTGTTGTATATATGCGTCATAAGACATCACAGTTCAATAGATTCAGAAATTCATAAATCATAGAGTTCTAGTTCGTGAAGCTGTATAAATAATAATAATTTCTATAACTTCTGCAACAGTGTCAGCTACAGATCTTCAATGTTCATAAACAATAATAAATGCTCCCATTCTGAAATAGAACAAAAGAAACTGCAGATGCAGGTGGAGGAAAAAAGATTTCAAATGGAAATGGAAAAACAAAAAAGAGAAGCAGAATTTCAGGAGAAGAGGCTTCAGGCTGAAGCTGAAAATAAGAGACTTGAAAAAGAAGCTGAAAATAAGAGACTTGAAAAAGAAGCTGAAAATAAGAGACTTGAAAAAGAAGCTGAAAATAAGAGACTTGAAAAAGAAGCTGAAAATAAGAGACTTGAAAAAGAAGCTGAAAATAAGAGACTCGAAATAGAGGCTGAAGAAAAAAAGTTACAGGCCCAGGCTGAAGAAAGAAAGTTACAGGCTGAGGCTGAAGAAAGAAGGTTACAAAGAGAGGCTGATGAGAGAAAAGCAAAAATGGAACATGATGAAAAAGTCTTAGCTTTAGAGTTAGAGAAGTTAAAGTTATTGAACACTGGTAATGCTAATGATGCAAATAAGGTGTCAAATAAGACTAATGCTAAGGATTTCAAGCTTAATCTACCAGCATTTAATCCCTCAATCGATGATATAACATTTTATCTAGATAGATTTGAAAGTGCATGTAATGTGCATAATATAGATAAAACATTATATGTGTATCATCTGTCCAAGATACTTAGAGGTGATGCTTTGACTTTGTTGAGTATGGTAGATGTGCCTGACAAAAACAACTATGAGGTTGTCAGGGCGGCATTGTTAAAGAAGTACCAACTTAACGAGGACGGATATCGTCTTAAATTTAAAACCATGTTACCAGAAACTGGAGTTGAATTCTCTGAATTCATCTCAGGCATCCGTCTTACTTTTTTACGATGGGTTGAGTTATCTAAGACAGAAAATACATTTGAAGCTCTTATGGATTTACTACTTAGAGATAAGGTTATGTCTTCTGTTAATGAAGCTTTTCTATCTTTTCTTCATGAGCGTAAGCCTAAAAACATAAAAGAAATGGAAGAATACTGTAGCCAGTATGTTACTGCGCATCCGCACATAACCATTAGTAACTCTAAGGTGAAAGAAGGTCTGCCAGTTGCTTCGGCAGCACCTTATGGCCCAAATTTTATGCGTAAATTTCAGGGTAGCCAGAAAAATTTCAATAAAAAGAGTAATCGTAATTATGCCCAGAACCATAGTGATCAATTCCAGGGTGATTCTTCTTCCCAGAACTGGAGACAACCTAATACTACACGTTATTCTACTCCGGTTAACTTTAGAAATTTTCACAAAGGTAATCGGTATAGAGGAAAATATTTTATGCAGAGACCTCAATACCAAGATAATAGAGGTTCTCAACAGCATAGAGATAGTAATGACAGTTATGGAAACTGGAACTCAAACCAGGATAAAAATTACAGTAGGGACTTTAATGATAATTGCAGAGGCAATAATGGTCGCGGTAGATCGCAACATAAGAGAAAAAGATATCAACAGACAAACTCTGTTCAACAAGAATCTCAGGGAGCAGATAAACAGGTTAATAATGATAAAGACCATAATGCTATCGGATGCTCATCTTTTGATTTTTGGTAGGGCAAATAAATGTATCCAATGCAGTACTTTATTTGATCCGAAAACCGTTAGTACTTTAAGCTGTGGTCATCCTTTGCCCGCTCTTCCTGCTAATGTTGCTCATGATGGGAGAGGTTCTCTTATATTACATAAGGGGCTAGTAAATAGTAATCCAGTCTCAGTGTTGTTTGATTCTGGATGTACTACTGTCGGCGTTAGGCAATCTCTTGTAGATCCATCCTGTGCTACAGGAAAAGTCATCAAATGTGTCACATTTGGTGGCACGTTAGAAAAGTATCCTACTGCTATAATACACATTGCTACTCCTTTCTTCACGGGAGAGGTCCACGCGTGTCTACTTCCAAACCCTATTGCGGACCTTATTATTGGTCGTATTCACGGAGTTAGGGAATGTACCCCACAGCAGATTGCTGTTTGGGAAGAGCAAAACATTGAAGCTACCAATGCGGTGGTCACAAGAGCACATGCTCTGGATCCACCTCAAACTTCATTAACTAATAATGATGAAGTAAATGACCAAGATAGTCACTTGACTATTACACGTGACTCATTTATCAAATTGCAAGAAGAAGATCCTTCTTTACAAAAATTCTTCATTCTAGCAAAAAAAGGTGATCCTAATCAGAACACTAATAGGAAATCTTGGATTTCTATGAAGAACGGCGTACTTGTACGTATGGTACAAGACTCGACTACGTCCACTCATTCACAAATTCTTGTGCCTAAGAGCATGAGATTGCAAATATTGCAACATGCTCATGACTCGCAATGTGCTGGACATATGGGTTTTTCCCGTACAAAGTCGAGAGTTCTTGCGGCTTTCTTTTGGCCATTTGTGAGCAAGGACATACGAATGTACTGTCGCTCTTGCAAAGTATGTCAGGAGGTCAAATCTAAAGGACCACGACATGCTGCGCCTATCCAGGCTGCTGACATTCCTATTCGCCCTTTTCAAAAAATGGCAATAGATATTATCGGTCCTTTTAGAATTAAGTCGGCTAGAGGACATCAATTTATCCTTACATGTGTCGATATGTGCACACGTTGGCCAGAGGCAATACCTCTCAAGAGCATCTCAACTGCTGATATCGCAGACGCTCTTTGGCTGATATTTTCTCGCTTGGGTTTTCCCGGAGAAATATTGTCAGACCATGGCACTCAACTTATATCAGACACTATGTCACAGGTAATGTCTATGCTACACATTAAAAGGTCTCTCAGCAGTATCTATCACCCAATGTCTAATGGGTTGGTCGAACGTTTAAATAGGACTCTGAAAACTTTACTTGGTAAAATAACTGAGGATCATCCTCAGGATTGGGACAGGGTCTTACCCGCGGCTCTCTTTGCGTATAGAGAGGTCCCCAATGAACATACGGGGTTTTCCCCTTTTGAACTTGTCTTTGGCGCGCAACCGCGCGGCCCTATGTCTTTACTTCACGATCTAATCACTGCCGATAATATTAGCGATGAGACTCAATCTTCTTATGAGTACGTCATTGCTCTTAGGCAAAAGATCATCGAGGCATGCAAACTAGCAACTTCGTCTTCAGAATTTGCTAAAGAAAAGGCAAGGCAGTTTGCAAATAAGAATAGATGTCTACGACAACTTTGTCCAGGTGACAAAGCTCTCGTTCTACTTCCTTCAAGGGAGAACAGACTTCTAATTGCATGGAAAGGTCCATATGCAATAGTCTCCAAAATTTCTGATGTCGACTATGTTGTCGATATTGATGGAAAGCATAAAACTTTCCACATAAATATGCTCACGGAATTTTATGAAAGACCTGACTATTTGCAGCCTATTTTCCAGGCTACGGACAATTCACAAGCAACTCATGGTCAGTACTCATCTCTGTCAGTTATACAGGATGAGGAAACTACTTTTTCTGATGTCAATCTTCCTCTTTCTATGGTCCCACTTTATTCTACGGAATCTTGGAAAAACGTGACCGTTTCTCCAAATCTTTCCGCTGAGGAACATCGACAAGTTTCTTCGATGTTGCAAACATTTCAGGATGTTCTTACAGACATCCCGGGACACACACATGTCATAGAACATGACATTGTGCTAACTGATCACAATCCTATCAGAGTCAGACCATATCCAATACCTATCCATTTCCAGTCTCAAGTCGAAAAAGAATTGGATGAAATGATACGTTTGCAAATCATTGAACCATCCACTTCAGCATACTCTTCGTCTATGGTTATTGTTCGAAAGAAGGATAATAACATTCGCATTTGCGTAGATTATCGCAAATTGAACCAAGTTACGAAGTTCGATGCTGAACCTATGCCTTCATTAGAAGAGCTACTCAATAAACTTTCTAATTCTAGATTCTTTACCAAACTAGATTTGTCTAAAGGTTATTGGCAAGTCCCGCTAACTGAACGTGCCAAACCTTTTACAGCTTTTTCTACACCTAGGGGTTTATTCCAATGGAATTTCATGCCTTTTGGTCTTATGAACGCCCCTGCTACATTCGTACGCATGATGCGGCGAATTCTCGCATATCGTACAGATGTCATAGCATACCTAGATGATATCTGTCTATTCAGTGATTCTTGGGAAGATCATTATTTGGGTTTATACGAATTACTGTCTACTCTTCGCGAGTATAACTTGACTGCAAAACCCTCTAAAGCCTTTATAGGATTTAGCGAGATTTCTTTCCTAGGTCATCGGGTTGGTCATGGTCTTTTAAAGACAGAGGACCACAATGTTTCAAAAATACTTAACATTTCGGTCCCTAAGACGAAGAAACAAGTAAGGAGTCTATTAGGTTTGATTCAATTCTACGGACGATTCATTCCGAATCTGTCCTCCATTATGGCACCGCTTTCTACTTTATTGAAGAAAGGGTCGCCTAATCTGATCCGCTGGTCTAAAGAATGTCAATCCTCATTGGACCAGGTTAAAGCCCTATTTTCATCTCCACCTATTCTTAAGTTACCTACTATTGAGAAGACTTTTGTTCTTCGAAGTGACGCCTCGTCAACAGGGATTGGGGCAGCACTAATGCAGGAGTATTCTGATACTTTGCATCCGGTGATGTATATCTCTAGGAAATTAAACGCTGCAGAAAAGAATTACTCGGTTTTAGACCGTGAGTTATTGGCTATGGTATGGTCTATTCTGAAGTTACAAAGATTTCTTCTAGGCGCACATTTCATTGTGGAAACCGACCAGAAAGCGCTTACTGCTATTCAGAGCAAAAACTTGAAGAGCTCGAGGTCCACTCGTTATGCCATAGCTCTTCAACCATTTCATTTCTCGGTTCGAGCTATCCGTGGTTCGGATAATGTGATGGCAGACATTCTGTCCAGATGCCCACACGATTCTACATGATTCTTCTGTCATATATATTTCCTGATATACAATCCAATATTATAATGACATGTTAGTAGATTTTTTCTCACTTTTTTTTTTGAGGGAAATTTATAACATTGTACCATGTAATTATTTAAGAAGGCTTAGTTAGTGATATACGGGCCAAAAGATCACTCGGCCACATTTAATAAATTATTTTCAGGATTGTATTAAGAAATTTACCAGTTGTCTTTAAGATTTGTGTTATTGATATTTTCGCAGCACATCATTGAAGTCTGCGAGTTTATGTCCATTGTGGAACTTTGAGGATATCAAGTCCTGTCCTACATTGGGAGCGGATGATGTCCACATCTTCTTCTATTGAATGTTTTATGTCACCGAAGATCAACACATGTATTACTTATTAATTACTGTTACTTTATATAATGTAATAATATAGTGCGGTATATTAGTAAATTACACCGCTATTTGCAACACATTGTATGATAACACATAATATATTTAATTTCATATATTGGTATGAGAATAATTTGATTGTCATTATGTTGTTGCCATCATTGTGGCGTGTGTTGGTGGCACCTTCCTGGAATATATCAGCGTATACTTAGATAAATTTTTTCTCTAAGGATCTGAGATATGATCTCAGTGTCGCTCCATGCGTTGAGCTAATTTGTTAGGTATATATCCACGCATCATACGTGCGTTAGGAGCCTAGATTTTTTCCGGCTCCAGGATTTAAAAAAAAAATGTTTCATTTTTTTTTTTCCAGGGAGGGTGCGGTAATGTTACGCACGGATCATTATTATTTTTCGTTTGTATAAACATTTTTCATATGTATGATCATTTTTTTGACTGAAGTGTGTATTATGTTTTCTATGGTCAAAGGGACATAATCCGAGTTATCGAAACTACAATTTTTTAGGAGTTTGCCTTCTCTTGTATAGAGACACGTTCGGTCTATAATTTCTTGAACGAAGCGTGACCACATCTCCTTATTTGGTAGTACCAGTCAACTATGGTAGATGTCTGAAACCTTTCTTAACGCTTCTTTTCATGACCATAAAAGGCGCGACTGTGTAAGACTTTTATCTCGAATGTTCTTAGAATCGTCTTATTGTGAACGGCAACTCAGAGATTGTCGTTCTGCGCATGTCAAAAGCTGGGAGTTCGTTCTGTGTGTTCCGCCCAGTTCGGGCAGTTTAGAAATGGTTTAAGAAGCGAGCAGACGCAACTGCGTCTTGTGATTTTCTGAGGGAAATACAGTGTCTTTGTGAGTTAGTTAGCTAACTAGACTATTTCCCAGTATTATTCACGCCTGCCTGGAGGCATATGTTCATGGTTGATTTTCCGAAATAAGGTAATTCCTCTTGTATCGAACTTTATGCTATCATCTAGAGGTTCGTCATTTTGTCGCCTATTTGCTCGCCTGTGTGATGCAAAATGGAGAGGTACTTTGACTAGGATTAAGTCACCGGTAGCTTTATACCTGAACTAGTTAAATATATATGGGTCGCTCTAGACCAACAAGACTATTGTCTGTGTTCCAGGATTCGTTATATCAGAGATCACGTCCAAGTCAGATGGTTAGACTTAGGAACATTATAAAGGTCGAGCTGACCTG
Organism: Oreohelix idahoensis; assembly: GCA_024509875.1. Lineage (NCBI taxonomy): Eukaryota > Metazoa > Mollusca > Gastropoda > Stylommatophora > Oreohelicidae > Oreohelix > Oreohelix idahoensis. Next base: position 94,367 of record JAMPIV010009781.1, read on the forward strand.
TAGCCCATGTATGCTATTCACGTGCAGACAGTGAACGGACTTATTGTATACAACTGATCTGCTAGCATCAGAATGGGAGCATTTATTATTGTTTATGAACATTGAAGATCTGTAGCTGACACTGTTGCAGAAGTTATAGAAATTATTATTATTTATACAGCTTCACGAACTAGAACTCTATGATTTATGAATTTCTGAATCTATTGAACTGTGATGTCTTATGACGCATATATACAACAGCTGTCATTGCTGACTACAGAAATTGTTTTCAATGTGCCATATCATCTTGCTGAACTCGTTAACTATGTTGATGTCATAAGTATCATGACTGTTTTTGTGGCGTGCAATAAATGGAAGAAACTTATACAACGAAGTTACCCTTTCTATGACTCTACACGTCATGTTGCCTGTGTGATAACCCTGTGAACTGTTCCACTACCACATACACAGCAACATCCTAAATCAGAGAAGACACCTACATCTTACACTTTAATACCAGGTGTCGATAAGGGTGGCAAGTTACCACTTCAGCTCAAATCCACCCTTATCAGATACCCTTGATCAAAAGTACATTAACAATTAATTAAATAATTAAAAAGTAGTAAAACGATTACAACGCCCGTGTTTATTGCCTGTCATCGTCACCGATGCCTCGGGTCGAGCTGTATTTTAAAACGGTTCGCGCTAAGCAAAATGATAGCCCATCCCAAAAACCCGCTGGCGTGTTCGTCACTCCGCCTTGAGAAATTGAAACTAACATGAAACAGTTTGCATGCGGCAAATACTTGTTTCGCTCGTTGGATTGATAGAAAGGAGGGGGGGGGGGGGTGAGAGAAGAATAAAACTAAGGCTTTTTATGAATCTAAAAATAAACTAATGCATTGTATTGTATCCAAGTCGCATGGTAACCGAGGTTTGAATTTTTATAATATTGCGTGAGACATCACGACCACTTGGTCCCGCCACTTTCCTTAGGCTAGACAGTTAACTACGATTCAAAAAACATATTAGACGATAGAAAGGGGAACTCAAATTGACTTTCGCATATATATATAAAAGGATGGTTGGGGGATAAAATTAATATTATATTATTTATAACAAATCCTCCATAGTATGAACTGTGAAGATAGAGTTTATTAAAAGGGTAGTTCAGAAAAGAAAACCCCAATATGCATAGAGAGAGAAAAAACTGCAATGTTCTTGCTCATTCTAATGGTAACATTTTGGGGACGCAATTTTGAAAAGAGGCATTGTCGTGATTCAAATTTGATTGGTTAACGCTAGGAGGAAGGGAGAGGTAGAAATTGTTAGCCCAAAACGATACATATTTTGCAGTGTAATAGCATGGGCAGACTGACCAACAGGCTAAGAAACACATAGTACATTTGGGGTTCGGTTTTTCAAATTCAGTTCAAAATTGGTAGTCGCTTGATTTCATTGGCCAGCCCAAATGATATTAGCAAAAGCTTACAAGGCTCTTGGCCATTTGAAGAGAAATTTTCCTTACCAAAGGACGATGAGAACAGAAGTGTTGATTTTAACATAAAATAAGTTCAACAGTCTGGACAGCGGCAGAGAAAAACTTGTGCCATATTTGCCAGTCATCGTTTCTTGTGTGTTTATATTTCATTGAATTGTGGTAAGAAGATTGATTTATTATTATGTACTAATAAAACTGCAAAAAAGCTAGATACTGCTATTGGGAAAAGTGAAGGACATGTCTGGAGCAAAAATTATTGAGTCATCAAATTGAATTGTGTTTGAATATTGCATATTGTTATGACTATTGTTATTATTATAAGATCAGAACATACTAGGAAGCCTCTGTGTTCCATGAACACTCATCAACATGCCTAGAGCGTTTATATTTATGAAAAGAAGAGAAAATCATGCAGAAGGAGATGTGTTTACTCCATTTAATTGTATTGAAGACAACTATGTAAAATGACAGTGGCGTATCCGCCATATGGACCTGAGGTGTGGTCACAGTAGGATGTGGAGTCATATGAATTAGAGGCTGGTGCACTTGTATGGACACGAGGCTGACCCCATCATTTCATGTATAAATAGTTAATGGAAGTATAACTCAGATGTGAAAAGGCCAGGGTGTCTTTTTATTGCAGGGTTTTATTTCCTGTTACCAGCTGGTGACAGGAAACCTGATGAATATATTTGAAGACAGAAAGTCTCCAGGAAAGAGTTTACTGTATGCTGTTAGCCAGAAGAAGTTTCTGTGAGCTGACGTTCTATGCATAGCAGTGTTATACGAGGGAATTTACATACAGAATCTAAGGTGATGTGCCATAATCTGGGCACTCTGACAGTTCATCTGTGAATAAATCGATTTCCCTAAAATTAACTATAATGATCGGGGCGTGATGACAACAACAGCTTCTCAAATAAATGATTCAAACTACTATATATATCACTGAACAGTTGTGAATATACCTATAGGAACATTATAAGTTATCGTTATAGGACAAAGAGTCCCTTTAGTTAATTATTAGTTGTAAGATTTATTCTCCTCAGTTTCAAAGACCTGTCCAAAAGAGTTTGCAGGACAGGCAGAATAAAATTGTAAAAAAGGATTAATATTCAAACTTAAACCACAGACTTATTACTTTACTGTTAGTGTGTTATAGTATGTTGTTTTGATGTACCATCATTTCATTTCATTCCCTAGACACTAGCCACATCAAACACCAGACTCTAGAAATAAAATACAGCCTGTGTGAGATCTAGAGAGGTAGCGTTAGGTACCCTGAGAATTCATCACCATCATCATCAACTATTAGACTCAGGGTCTTACATAGCTTGACCTCACATGGTTGACACATACACAACAACTTTTCTTATCTTTATAACATCGTAACCTCTCCAGCAAATTAAACTTGCTACAATCCTGTCGCCTTATCTTTTCATACTTCTCTTGGACGATGTCATCAAGGCATGTAAGGAGAGGACAGGAAAGTATTCAGTGGGGTACTATAAGATGAAACAGGTCTGTATTTCAGAGCTGGCATTTGCTGATGATGTTGCCCTGATTGCTAAATCAGAGGCACATCTTCAATCCAACCCGCAAGTCTGGAAGGAAGAGCTTGAGATGATAGCTATGATCATAAGCAGCTCTAAAACAAAACCCCCGGTGATATCATGCGAAGAAAGAAGACATCAGATTAAGCTGGGAGAACAGGTCCTGGAGCATGTCGACCACTTTAAATACCTTGGAGATAGACCGGAAGTGAGGCATCAAAGAAGAGTTGGCTACCCGAAGAGAAGCAGCTGGGAGACTTTTTCAAGCCATAAATCGAGGATTCCTCAGCAAAAGAGAAGTTGGTAAGAAGACGAAGATGGCCGTATACCGCTCCACCTATGTCCCAGTGTTGACGAATGGATGCGATTCATGGGCAATGACAACAACCCAAAAAAGCCAGATGCAAACCTCAGAAATCAATTATCTAGGAAAGGTGGTTGAAGTAAAAAGAAGAGACATGGTCCGCAACCAGACGATACGTCAAGGCCTAAAACCCCAACCCCTGCAGACCCAAGTAGAACAGTCCCAACTGAGATGGTTTGGTCATGTCTGCAGAATGGGAGAAGATCGGCTACCACGGCAAGCATGGGAAACTAAGAGCCAGGGATCCTGACCTCCAGGACGACCCAAAGTCCACTGGGAGGACAACATTAGACAATCTTTGAAGGACCGAGGACTAGAATGGAACCAAGCCAGGAGGAAGACAGCCGATAGAAAAGTATGGCGCTCTCTCTTACAAACCTCTACACCTCACGGTAGAAGAGGAACCACTAAATAAGTAAGTGAGGAGTCAAATGGCGTTTGGGATACCGTTAAAGCGTTGCAAGAGTAAATCCATCAAATTTCGCAGCTTCGATTGTTCTCTACACCCGTCTCATATAGGTGTTTTTCAGAACCGTGTTCAAGTAACTAATACCAGGAACTGAGAGAAATATATAATTGAATTTTCAGTACATCGTTTGTCTCCTGATGTAGGCATCAAGCGACCTGTGCTTTCCTCCCCTATTTCATTTTCTTCTTAACTTTCCCGATTCCCATAAGCATGAGATCTCAAAGCCTCGAGACAGACGAAAGTGTGTTCGGAGAGCAAAGTAGTGCAAATTAATCAAAATTATATAAACATCAATCTGAAATAGAAGTGCTGACATCATATATATATATATATATATATATATATATATATATATATATATATATATATATATATATATATATATATATATATATATATATATATATATATATATATATATATATATATATATATATATATATATATATATATATATATATACCCGGATGTCATCATCATTCTTTTTCTGCTCCCTATGGACCATGAGGCTACCTCTGCTATTGGTTCCTTGCGAGGAAACCCAGACAAATCAGTCACCAGCTCTTGCAGTGGCGGTTTATGTGGCAAATTATGTTACATGATGAGGTGGCCAGCCTTAGGCACAACTTTACATCAGTAAGCATTTCTATACATGTAAATACCCATATAAGAATAAACAAATATAAATTTCTCAGACTTACCACTTAGTTTATGAATGAGTATGCAGACGTATTTTTTTGCATAGGATGGCCAATAGCACTTCACTGCACCCGTACAGGTGCAGTCTTCCCGGATGCGCTACTGATAATTGACACTCTACATGTCCTAGCTTTATCACTTTGTGAAGTTTTCTAAGGGTCGGGATTATAAAGGTAAAATGTGATGGATCTCGTTACATGTTCATTGAGGAATATTGGGAATATGGTGTTAGGCCCATATTTGCTTAACTATACGATACACTAGGGATGGTGTGGTCAGCATCACAGCGGTCGCCGGGGTTATAAAGGCTTTTCTAGAATTGTTTAACATTTTTAATTTTGGTTTGGTTTGGTTTTTAATGACTATCTTCATTGCACACGGACAACTCCATCAGTGCTCCAATCTCCACTCAGATCACACAAGGAGGATCTCAGCACAATGCACGAACTCTGTAGCACCGGCGAGAATCCCAATGTGTGTATATAAGAATCACACATTCTATAAATATTTTTGTTGTGGGTAGGTTTCTAAGCTTTAAAATGTTGCCGAGGCAGCGGCCTGATAGGCGTACTCTTTACGATTTCCAACTGCGGTGGGATTTTAACGTGCGCAACGTGCACACGGGACCTCCTATTTTTCGCCCTTATCCGAGAAGGCTAGGCATCCGATCTCACTACCCAGGAGACCGGGGGAAAGGGGGGAGGGGGGGAGTATGACATCATTAGGACCACTAGTTCTGAAAAAAATTCCATAAATTATATTCCCTCAACTGGGAATCGCACCCGGTACCTCTAGAACTTGAGGCGGACGCCGTACCTCTTAGTCCCTCCGACACCCTACTTTTAATTTTACAAAAGCTTAATTTTAGCCCAAATCACTCCTTTGCAAAATCTGTCTGTCGTCTTTTGACATCTGCTCCTCTCTGATGAGAATTTGAAACTGCCCTGAGTCTTAAGATACTCAGGACTTATATTTAAAACTCCTGCCACACGAAATTTCATTTTGCTAGTTTAGTTTTGTTAAAACTAATTACTGTCTCGGTTAGTTTATTTATTTTAATTTAACGCGAATCACCATATTGCGTTTTATGTTAGCATATTTTTTTACTTACACGTTATAATTATTTACATCGTCATATACGGAAAGTGTAACTAATTCTTGAATATTGGCGTCTCTGTTTATTAGGTTAAGAGACTTTGCCGGAAATAATTATGTCATAAGCTGTCGTGAAATGACGTCTATTTCACATCACGTATTCGAATAACTACGGTCATATTTACCGCTCAAAATAATCGGAGAGAAAACGGACCGATAACAGCCAATGAGAACGCTCCCTTTTCTGTTAGGTAAAGGAAACTCTTTTGATGTTTGATATAGGGGCCTATTTTGTGTTTTTGACAGAACGAAGATAATTTATTTCTCAGAAACTAAAGATACGCAATCAGAAAGGTATAGCTCAAAATATAGCGGGGATATTACTTAAGAGGTTAATGTAAAGACTTCTTCATAATAATATTTTATTGTACGAGAAAAATCAGTTTTAATGATAATTTCACTTCAGGGTAATCCCCGATTTAGTTAGTTAAATTATGCACCGATCTAAATGCACTGGGCTAACTAAAATATTAATAGCTAGAACGATAGAGATCAATTCCTAGTTTTATTAGAGCTTTAAATAATTAAAATCGGCCCAGAAATAAGTTAGATAATAAATATTTAAACTTATTCAGATCGTACGATAGGGCTGAAAAACGGACAGAAGGAAAATTCTTAACGCCAGTTTTGTCTGTGTTTCGATTGGTCGAACACGGCGTTATAAAAAGCCTTGAACTTGGTAGCATAATGCCACAACCTTTTTGAAAATTAAACACGAAGCTGAGAAGCGCAATTGTGAGCTGAAAATCCTTTTGCCGCCTGTATTGAAAGCAGACTAAAGAGGCCCATTAAGAGCCAGTATCAGCTTATGTGTTTTACCTGAGGGTAAGATATATATATATATATATATATATAATATATATATATATATATATATATATATATATATATATACTCATGTTGTTTGCCTGCATTTATCCACTTATGTGTTCGATGGTGTGTTAGAAGGAGAAAATAGGCCAAATGTGTAACGGAGTTCCTTACAAACGTGTGTAGTTTTATAGACGACAGGCCAGAATTGAAAACAGTGTAAGATATTTGCTAATTATGGCATAAGTGTGACTATAAGTCTATTAAAGTATTTGAATGAATATTTCCTACTGGAACGACACACTGTTCAAGAACATAGGATAGGATGACAGGATATATAAACATTATGTTATCAAGATGTTACTTACTATTTTGTAAAAGGTAAAGGTAAAGGAACCCGTTACACGCCCATTGAGGCATATTGGGAATATGGTGTTAGGCCCATATTATCTTGACCGTCGGCACACTAGGGGTGATGTGGTCGGCATCACGCCGGCCGCCTTAACCTTCCCAGAGTTGCTCTGGTACCCATTTGGGGCTGGGTCGACCCAGGAGCCGTTTGTGGCCTAAAAATATTCCCACCTCATCTGGGGATCGAACCATAGACCACTGCGCTAGGAAGCCAGTGCACTAACCACTATGCTACCGCGGCTCCTTTACTATTTTGTACTTAACCTAATTATGGTATGGAAGACAATCATGGACGAATGGATCTAACAATACTATGTATCAAGGAAATGAGTACTAAAATTGAACTGGCTGTGAGGTATTGAGGTAACTGTCCTGTGTCTGATTTAATGTTTGTACGTGATGTTGTCTGTATGTAGGGAAAACTAAAGGACCCTACAAGTTTTGCGAATGTCTTTTCATTCCAGGTTTTGGCCTGGTAATATTGCAAGTTTATGAGGCAGACACTTGAGAAGAATCATGGTGGTGAACTGTTCTTGATACATTAAGAACTGAAGCTACATATCCCAGCCTGGAATTCTTATTCTGTGTGAACCCAGTCAGGATTGGAGGTGTCTCATACTGCATCGAAGATAAGTGGATTCCTAGATCCACTTGTCAGATTATCCACAAGCAAGACGAAATATAATTCAAAGAAAGAAAGAAAAATTAATAAAGACTTAAAATAAACACTATCCTAATACAGACAGGTTATAGGTTGAGACATTATAAAATGATGAATCAATGAGGACAATATTAAATCTCCTATTATCCTACAGACCAGGGTATTTGATACCAAGAGTGAAATTAATATTACTTAGATATATACATAAGCAGATTATAACTTGTTATGGAGAACATTCCAAATTATTTATTTCATTCTGTAAATACCTTATAACTTGATTTTTTAAAGTTTCCTACCAAAAGAAAACAGGTTAGGAAAAATAAATTGTAAATACTTTCATTGAGTCTTACTTAATTGTTCTAATTAAGTTAATAATCTGTTTGATTGTTATTACATATAATTAAATTAATCTTCCCCTAGATAATTAGCCACACAAACCAACATATATATATATATATATATATATATATATATATATATATATATATATATATATATATATATATATATATATATATATATATATATATATATATATATATAACCATTATTCATTGTGGGATCTGGAGAGGTAGCAGATAGATCTTCAGGACTAAAAACTATCATCATACCTGTAGATTTACATAGCTTGACCCCACTTTGATGTCGATACACTCTTACTCTTTTCAGAGAAGGGGGTATTTCTTTTAAGACCAGTCTCTTATCTGACACTATCCTGGTATCGTCTTATGCATCTATTTGTCCAGGATAGCCTTCATTTTAATAACATCCAAACCTCTCGCGACATAAGCCTTGCTTTAAATCTTCCATATTGTAATAATCAGGCAAGACATAGGATGGTCCATAATGCATGTCACTCTCTCAAGATAGAAACACGTTTATCTTTAAACGGCCATCGACAACCAAGCTGACCGAAAACTAAGACGTAATTTGAATGTCTGGGTCAGACAATTTACTTCGTATCTTGTGTTTCGCGTCAGTCAGAGTTTAGGATAAGAGACCAGGTTTTACGCTATTGTAATAGCCTCGCTGCAGACGTGATGACATTTGGAAAGATAAACATGTCAAGCATGGCTTAAGCAGGTGAAAGATGGGATTGTTCTAGTAGTGTATACCCAACGAAAAAAGTAATTACCATGAAAAATACGTACGTACAGGAGTCTAGCAAGAAGATCGACAGAAAAACGAATCGAATGAATAGGACTACCATCGCACAGAGAGACGACATGTATGGAAGAGTGTGGTGATTGGCTTATGCCTTAAGGTCGATGATTGAATGGTTGGAAGAGAGCGGTACATGGACACGCAGAGAACAACACATGAAAAGAATAAAAGTAATATACTGCTGCAGCGAGTTTTCCTTCATTGACATTTACTGACAATGAGGCAGTAACAGTTATATAACAAAGAACTCTCGTACAAAGACTTCAACATAGCTGCGAGTTTTCCTGTACGAAAATTAAAATGGCCTTGAAACGCGTTGAAAATATCGAACTCCGTTACTTCCAACAATTCCGAGTGCTTACTACATTATTAGCAATTTATCCTGGTTGTCCTCAAGAAATGAACTGGGTTAGCCAAGTGTCATTTAATCGATTCAGCGCGACTTGCACAATGTGTGAATGGCAGAGGCACGAAAAGTGACCACCAAAATTGTCTTTCTTTTAATGTAAAGAGAGATATAGAATTTAAAAAAACCGAGAGGAACAATCCAAGTTTATGAGACATCCCCATGTATATCTGAGGGGTCTCTGATGAGACAAAGAAATAATGCTGTGTTTACCTAAGTCTCTCTTTTTGAAGGTCAGTATTTTGCTCATCAAATTGGAAATCTCATTTGAAAATATTTGTGCCGCAGAAAAGTATCTGTATGGATGAGTTCGAAGTATTATGTCGTGACATATGTTTACAGGAGGGACGAGTTGTGTTGAGTTTTGAAGGTGGTACCATGAGGACCTGTGTTTGAAGCGTGTGTAACATGAATGAGATATATCTATCGTATTTCCAAAAGTGTCGGTCTATGTGAGGACTATTACTGAATTTAAGTCGCGCAAGTAAAGTTATATGGCCACTGACCGAGCGAAATGCGGACAGTTTGTTCTGCCCAACAAGACGCCACTAGGCGTGATGGCCACTGACAGCTTTGTCAGTCGGGGGAAAAGAATCAAAGAAGAAGAAGAAGTAAAGAGATAATGAATTATTCCTATCTTGTTTGTTAGGATTTGTGGGAAATTAATGCAAGTATGGACGCAAGATGATTAGATAATTTATAAATCATCTGTTGTTTACGTCAAGTCATTCATTACGTTCAATACTTTCAAGTTGATGACAGAATGTTAAATGTAAGTTATTAATAAAGCGGACAGGATCAAGCAGACAGTGTTTCTACATATCAAGTATTGCGTATTGGGTAAAATTCAGTGGGACGCCATACTCTAGCCAGCAGCTCAGCTGAGTTTTGCTAGTATTAAGTAACTGTGGTTTACGTGCTTCAGAGGTTGACCATCTTCCGAGCCAGCTTGAAGTTTGATGTATGGAGTTTGTAAGTTTTATGAAACAACATCAGATAAATTAATGTATCATAATTAATGCAGCATGAGTTTGCCAATTGCCGGCCTTTTACTTTGTGGCAGTTAGTAACACATCATGTGGCTTGTTACAGTTTGTCAAATCTTTCTATTCACACATTTTGAGCCTCTCTAATTTTTTAAAACTCAAACACCACAAAGCGTAACGCAGTTTTTTAATTTTGTTTTTCTCTTTTCTCTGCTCTTTAGAAAGTGATAGAGCTGCTAACTCAGTTGTCCCTCACATTAAGTTTGGCCCAACACAATGTGTGTGTTTACGAGAAGCAGTCGTTTATATAGCAATCAGTTTGTCCAGGTGAGACTGCTGGAGCCTTCCGGGATCCTTGTTATGTTTATTTACAACATGTTTGGTGGGGGGACACTTTTCGTTGGCAGCCAGAACATGGACAACTTTTGAAGTGCTCCATTGGTAGTCAGTAACAGTGTGTACGCCTCTCCACAATTTGTTGACTAAATCTGCCTGTCAATAACACATTGTGAGTCTCTACACAATTTCTTTACTCAAATCTGCCGTTCAGTAACACATTGTAAGTCTCTCTACAATTTCTTTACTCAAATCGGCAAGTCAGTAACACATTGTGAATCTCTACACAATTTCTTTACTCAAATCTGCCAGTCTGTAACATATTGTGAGTCTCTACACAATTTCTTTACTCAAATCTGCCAGTCTGTAACACATTGTGAGTTTCTATACAATTTCTTTACTCAAATCTGCCAGTCTGTAACACATTGTGAGTCTCTACAATTTGTTTACCTAAATCTCTCTATTGCTGACTGGTAACACATTGTGAATCTATCTACAGTTTGTTTTCTCAATCTCTATATCGCTGACTGGTAACACATTGGGAGTTAACAAAAACCCCAGACATAAGGGTCTTTTATGTTTGGACATGCGCCCTAATATAACCGACTAGGTTGAACGGGACGCGCCTCACCAAAACGAGGCAAAACTTTATTTAAAAAAAAACAAAAAAAAAAAAAACATTGGGAGTCGCTCTACAATTTGATAACTCAAATATATCTATCGCTGTCTAGTAAGACATTGTGAGGCTCGCTAAAGTTTGTTTTTTGCTCAGATTTATGTTTGGTCGCTGTTGCACATTTTGAGGATCACTGAAGTCTGTGTGAGTCTATTCGAAATTTGTCTGTTTGTCATCAAGTCTATTACCTGTCGATAATGCAGTGTGGATATCCCTGAAGAAAATGTCTTTTTTTTTTAAGCCTTTCAATTTCAATGTCGATAATACCGTGTCTGTTTCCTATGTTCTCTTCTAACACTTTTTTTTTATATATTTGGTAATTATTTTGTGCGTCATTTCTCTGGTGTCGTTCATTTCTTTTCCCCTTTTTTTTTTTTTGAATTATTTCTGTGTATATTTCTATTCTTTATGTGTCATTTTTTTATCGCGTATTTGAAAATCTAATTTGTATTCCCAACATGGGAATCCTCATCACCTCTCCCCAGGAAATGAAGAACACATGAGATTATAGGCGTATATGAACAAAAGAGGACGAGGGAAGGGACGCTGAAAATTCACAGATAGAATTATACTTGTATATAGCAGGCGTTCTTAACCTTTCTCTTGTCATGGACTTTTTTTATTTTGGCGTGAATGCTACGGGTCCATTCTTAGAAAATACAAAACAACTGTATTTAGACGTATGATGAAGTTTTTGCGTACAAATAATACTATAGAACAATCTTTAAGCTTGCATATAGTCAAGCTGAAATACAAAAATAATCTCTAAAAAGAATATAGTTTTTATAAATGTCTAAATAAGTGATATTTTTTGGAGTAAAAGTTCTGGTGAAAATAAAATTCAAATATTTAGGTTATGTACACGTTTGGTTTTGGTGTGGTTCTAAGGTCCATCTTTATTGCAGACGAAAAACTCCATCAGTGCTCCGATCTCCTCCCATAGATCGATCACACAAAGAAGATCTCAGCACAGTGCACGAACTCCGTATCACCGGCGAGAATCCCAATGTATGCATTCAAGAATTACACATTCTATAAATATTTTTTGTGGGTACATTGTTCGTCATTTTTAATTGGTACACGGGCAGCGGCCGTATGGCCTACTCTTTACGATATCCAACTGCCTATGGAGTTTTAACGTGCGTAGCATGCACACGGGACCTCCTATTTTTAGCCCTTATCTGAGAAGGCTAGGCATCCGATCTCACTACCCAGGAGATCAGGGTGGAGTACGACATCATGAGGAACCACTGGTTGTGACAAACAAAAATCTCTATCAAATATATTCTAAGTAAAGGGAACCGATCCCAGTACCTTTAGAATTATATGCGGACGCCATACCTCTTGGCCACTCCGACCCCCGAATCCCTTCATGGACACCCGCCCACCCCAAGGGTTACATGGGTCACAGATTGAGAAACCCTGATATAGAGATACAGGTAGAAAGTAAACTCTAATAGCTGGGAAGTGTACCATGAAGACAGAAAACATTTTAGATGTACCACAGCAAACCTTCGATACGGAGACAGCACTAGATATGATCTTATCTGGAGAAACTGCCAAGTGCATCCCATAGACATCCTCACATCATCAACAGCTGCCAACTCCGCAACTGAGGTCGGCTGCAAATGGATCTCTCTTATCTTGATAATGCATTCTTTCCTGTCTATCTCTTGATGTTATCTTCCCACTAATGTCACTGTCTTCCCCTTGCACGTTTGCTTTCTACTATGGTCTTCTGTAAGATGTTATATCTATTTATATGGCCAAAATATTTTAGTTGCCTAATTTTGCATTCAACTCTGCGAGGTGTTATGTCTTTTTATATGTAATGTCTTGCTTCGCTTTGCCACATTTTGCACTTTTTTGCACGAAGATATTAAAGGGGACTTAAACAAAAAAAAAAAAAAAAAGAAGAATCGAGCTTGCTTTGCTTTGCCACCTTTAGCACATTTGCCTTCAACTCTGCCTTCTATTATGATCTTCTGCCAGGTGTTATATCCTTTTATATGGCCAATATATTTTAGTTGTCTAATTTCGATTTCTTTCATTAATTCTCTTTTCATACTTAACTGTGACGAGCATCTTTTGCACGCCACATGTGAGTTTGATATTTGAAGTGAATGTAGTGCTCATGTATGTTTGCACATCTTTTGTCGGTATGCGTAAGTCGCATTTGACGTGCCTTTGTTTGGCCTAGCGACAAAGGATATTCCGCCGTGATTATTCGAAGTGAATGCACGTATGTTTTTGAGTATGGAATATGTTCCCATTGGAACTTATAGATAAATAAGTGAAATACATAGTTTCCGTCCTGATATGGACTAAGTTGTGGAACATTGGATCATTAATACCAATTGTTATTAGGAATCATTTAATGTGTAGATATACTGATATTCGTGATGAATCATAATAAATATGTACATGTAGACAGATGAACTTATTAACTTGATGCCGTTGCCACAGTTGACCAGTTGTATAGTTTGATATTGTTTTGAGATAGCTTCATCAATGACTCGAGCCATCTGTTTTGAATCATACCTCACCTCAAAGTTCCTTCACACTAACATACAGAGAAGCTAACAGGACACTGATTGGCTGATTGACAGACTGATTACTTATCATCATCAATATCTTTCAGTGACCTTTCGAGCACAGGTCCTCAACAAAAACATGCCAAGACGTCCTGTCTTGTGCCATCCGTGCAAGTCCTTTCCACACTTCTTTATCCCATTTATGTCTGCCTTCAGTTCTCTTCTGCGTGAGTATTTTGGTCTCCTTCTATTACTATTATGCTAAGGAATTCCAGAACACGAACCGCCTTGTTGGTTTTCTAAACGTTTGTCCAACCCAACCCTCACGTCTTCTCCCGTCTTTCTGTTCCATTGGTGTTTGATAATTCTTTCCATGATTGATTACTATACAGCAATCCCCCGCTTAATTTGTTCTTGAAAAATCGAGCGCTAACCGAAAAAGCGCTAAATGAAAATTGATTTCCCAGAATTAATTGATAACAAATTACTTCGTTCCAAAGGTCCAGAGAGCTTGTAAAAATTTCGTTAAAATTGATACAAAACGAAAATTAAATAGCTAACAACATTTTTAACTACATATATTTATCAAACATATTGAAAAAGAATGGAATATTATGTACGTCTTTTTTCTTCTTCTTCTTTGATCCTTAGCCGCCGACAGTCAAAGCAGTCAGTGGCCATCACGGCTGGGGGCGTTTTGTAGGGCAACAACAAATTCCACAGTCCTCCGAAAAGTTGTTTTTTGGTTGGCCTCTCTTTCGTTTTCCTTCAGGGGTCCATAGCATAGCTGTTCTTGTGATGGCATCGGGGTCTCTTCTGATGGACATGGCCAACCCAGCTCCAGCGTCTGCCACCTATGATGGTGTGCATGCCCTTTTGCTTGCTCCGAGTAAGCAGATTTTGGTTGGTGAATTCAAGGCCCACATACTGGCTATACTTATTAAGTCTATCCGTTTTTTTTCCTGGATGTGTTGATGTGAATGTGCTAGTAATGCAATGTCATCTGCATATTCCAGATCTTCCAATGTAGAAAAAGTAGTCCATCTTATTCCTCTTGGACTGCCCTCTGTTGTCTGGCGCATCACCCAGTCTATGACTGTTAAAAATAGAGTGGTCGATAAGAGGCATCCCAGTCATACTCTTGTCTTCACCTCAAAGGTTAGGTTGCTCTGCCCAACACTACACGTAAAGTTGGCATAGAGGCTTTTTATGATTGACACTATGCAGCTTGGAATTCCATAAGCCCTCAGTATTTTCCATAAACTGTCCCTATGTACACTGTCAAAAGCCTTTTCAAAATCAACGAAATTAATGTACAGCTTTCTTTGGCATTCTGAGAACTGCTCTATAACGTTCCTGAGGGTAAATATATGATCTACACATCTTCTGTTCTTTCTAAATCCTGCTTGTTCTGTCCTGAGTTTGTGGTCTACTGCTTTTGAAATTCTCTGTATAATTATCCTGCCTAGTATTTTGCTGGGAACTGAGAGAAGAGTGATTCCTCTACTATTATTGAAGTCTGCAAGGTCTCTCTTCTTGGGCAATTTGACAATCATTTTCTTTGTTCCACTCCGTTGGTGTTGTCCCTGTTTTCCAGACTTGTGCAAATAGTGCATCTAATAGTTCTGCTGCTAGTTCAGGGTCTGTCTTAAATAGCTCTGCATTAAAGTTATCATGGCCAGGAGCTTTTCCATTCTTTAACCCTTTGATTGCTGTGATGATTTCTTCTTTTCATGGAATGTCTGTATTAACATCTAGATCATTTTCATCCTCATGAATATTCAATTGTGTCTCTGGTGGTTCCTTGTTCATAGTTTCTCTAAAATGCTCTGCCCATCTTGTTTCCTGTCCCTCTGCTGTCGTGATGAGATTTCCTTGCTTATCTCTTACTAATGTAATATTTTTTGCACCTCGTTTTCCGCTGATGATTTTAGTTATTTTGTATACTGTGCTTTGTTCATTTCTCAGTGCTGCCTATTCTGCCTGTCTTATATACGTGCTGTAAATAAAACAATATTTTAAAAATATTATAGGACATTAATCGCTACTATTTCCTACGCTTGTGCCTACTTCTATCACAGCGGAGCTGTTTTCATCATCATCAGACTGATTAGCAGAAGAATTTGTAGGTGTTGAAAAAGTTTTTCTGTCTTCATATGTAGAAGGCACGGCTACTTGGTGAATGGGGGCAGAAGATATTGGAGGAGGCTTAAAACAAATCGAGCTTCCTTTGCTTTGCATTTTTTTTCTCTTCAAGCAGCACCTTGTAGCAATTAAGATGGTCTTCTATGTTACAGATTACCATAGAACTTTATTTAATTTTGGGGTCATGCGTCATTATGCTAGCAATAGCAATGCTTCTTGGCCATTTGACCACCTTGAACGAACTTAAAAGTAGTATTCCCCCCTCCGACGGAATTTTGCGCACAGCGTAAGATCGAATTTTTAAAGCGTATAATGGGCATATGGCACAAAGTTATTTATCTTTGCGCTTCTTACGGAGCATGGAAAAAAAGTTTCGTGTGTTATATGGAAAGGGGTGATTGACTTTACATATTTGGGGGAGGTGTTGGCGATGGGCGTTAAGTGTTTCATATTATGGAAATAGCTATATTTTATACACATGAGAGTTTAGTGATCGTCACGAAAATAACCTAGAACAACCAGGTCTATAGGCACCTGTGTTGTCAAACGTATTTTCACCCTCCCCTTTCTCTCTCCCCTAGTCCATTCTGAGCAAGCTTCATTCCTCTCTTCAATCACATCTTAATAGGCACAAACAAATTCCCTCTGAACAATGTCTGACCATGTCTCTCATCTCCAAAAGAGCAGCCACACCTCTCCTCTTCAGCAGTGTAAAGAAGGAGATAGAACCCTCTGAGCATGGAGCTTACAGTCCTTAAGACAAGAGAATTTAGTGAACTTTTCTCGTGACTTGAAATCTATTACAGAGGGATCAGCATCCGGTCAGATCTATCAAGTCCAGAGTGCTGCCTGTATATGTAGGGCGGTCTTCATTTTTACTGATTTTGTTTTAAGAGTGGCAGTGAAATTTTCTTTTGTTTGTGTGTGTGTCTGATGTGTGGGGGTGCGTGGTGGGTATGTGTGTGAGGTCTGTGGTGGGTGTGTGTGTGTGGGGGGTCTGTGGTGGGTGTGTGTGTGGTGAGGTGTGTGGTGAGGTGTGTGGTGGTGTGTGTTGTGTGGTGTGTGATGTGTGTTGTGTGGTGTGTGATGTGTGTTGTGTGGTGTTATGTGGTGTGTATGGGTGTCGTGTGTGCGGTGTTGTGGTGTATGTGTGCAGTGTGTGTGCGTGGTGTGTGTGGTGTATGTGGTGTGTGTGGGGGGTAGGTGGTGTGTGTGGTGTGTGGGTGCGGTGTGTGTGTGGTGAGTGGTGTGTGTGATGTGTGTGTGGTTTGTGTGGTGTGGTGTGTGTGGGTTATGTGGTGTGTGTGGTGTTTGTGTGTGGTGTGTGTCAGTGGTGTGTGTGTGTGGTATGTGTGGTATGTGTGTGGTGTGAGTGTGGTGCGGTGTGAGTGGTGTGTGTAGAATTTAGGCACCACTTTGTTGGTTAAATGGTATTTGTAGTCCAACATTACTATGTGTTGCTATGTCTCGTCTCTATCCTGTGGCTACTGCAAGGCCTACAACAACTACTACTACCACCACAACTACTAATACTATTACTACTATTATCACTACTACTATACTGCTACTACTACGTTTAAGTCATCTGTTAGTTCAGCAGTAGTTCTAGTGTTGATAGTGGTCACACTTACTTTCTTTTTAAAGTATTTAGCTAATGATGAGGTGCGAACCATTCTACATAAACACAAGGGCCTTATATTAGAGCCCATGCATAAATATAAACTACTTTATGATCGCTCGTGGTCAGATATTTAAGTTATAAGTATTTTTGGCTCTATGGCTGTAACTATACTGTTCAAAAAAAGAAACGCATAGCTATCCGAGGGCGCGTTTTTATGAGTTTGTAAGTAAAATTTGGTGCTAGAGTATATAAAAACCAGCCTCAAATGTTCTTTACAGTGTCACATGCACGTGTTGACCTGAATTGCGTTCGTTTTTGTAATCGTTACAACGCAGTGGTCAATAGTGTATATGACGCAATTTTTGACCACAGCTCATGTTGCGCGCGCGTGAAAGCAACAACATTTGGTGTGAACACTATTCACTGACTACGCAACTGAAACCCTATAAAAGGATAACGCTACACAAAAAAAATTCAGTTAATTTTCAAGCAGACATTTATGGCGTCTCTATCGATAAATTTAAGGAACATTGCTATTGGCCGTTTGCACGCAGGCGAAAGTCAAAGTCAGGTTGCAAGGCATCTAAACGTGCATCAGAGTACCATCAGTCAACTTTGGCACCGGTTCCACGCATCCATGCCCAGAAGATGCCAGTCGCTGATCGATGCAAGTGGAGGCCACACACCATACTAACGGGAAAGCCCGTACGCCAAAAACTCTCGTGACCCAGATGCAAAACAACTGTCAATTGATTGGTTGAACCCTAAGGTATTCTTTTGTGCAATTTGAACAATTAACTCATTAAATTAAAAAAGTTATTGAATGTCAAAATTGTGGCTATGTGTGTGCCTTCAGTAGCTATGCGTTTCTTGTTTTGAACAGTATAATTCAAATGGCGCAAACTCCGTATTTTCGTTAGGAATTTCTCTATAGGCGAAGAGAATAGCGGGTAATATTCTATCCCAATCTTGTTACAGTCGTAACCTTTCCCAACATTTGTTTTAAACTTCATAATCTTTCTATACTGTCCAAAAAAGAGAAACGCATAGCTACTGAAGGCACACACATAGCCGCATTATAACTTTTTTTAATTTATCTATAAGAACTGGATCAACTATGGATTTGTAAAAAAACATACAACAAATTTAATGGCAACCTGACTTTGATTAGTAGCTTTAAAATTTATCGATAAACGCCATAAATGTCTGCTTGAAAATTAACGAATTTTTTGGTGTGTAAGATAGGGATTTTAGGGGGTGTTAAGCAACAATGTGTCGTCATATACCGACTGCGTTGACTTAATTTGGGACACTGAACATTTTTGTTTTTATATACCCTTATTGTCTTTTTTTGAACAGTATATATGTATATGTATATTACAGATTTTGTTGCTTGTGCCTGTAATAAAACATACAACAAATTTTAATAATCAAAATTTACAAAACAAATTTAATAATCTTACTTTAACAAGTTAAAATAAATAACTAGGGGTGCTGAAAGTACTGCTGTTTGTTATTATTGTCTGTTGCTTGTGCCTGTTACAAACAACTTAACTGGCTGAGTACTGCAATGGGGCGTTGTCAGGTCTTTTGTGATAGGACTCTTCTCTAGAGGCGTCTAGATGAACTTCACTCCTAATGTCAAGGTGGATGTCCCCAAAGCGCGTCCACTGTAGGTAGTTGGTGTGGAACCCAGCTTGGATCACAAGATAGTGGCGAAGAGTCTTACTTCAGACTGGTCTGGTACTAAGAACCATCTTGTAGCTTCGAAACACGAACTTTAGAAAAAATAAAAGAACAAACGTCTCTGCTAAGTACATTTGTGTGCTGAAGTTTTTCAGTATGTATTGTGTACACCCGGCGGCGGAAGTCGCTTTCTGTTCAGCCACGCGTTCTTCAACAGACAGCGAATTTCGGTTCTTGCCTTCAGGGAAGTACCCAGTTTTTATTTTATTATTTTATTAAGTTTTTTATGTGTCCTATCTAGACTTCACTTTCTTTCCTTTCCTGACGAAGGCCTTGTGGCCGTAACGTAGACTATTTTCTTTGTCTTTTGTCCTCGTAAGACGAATCACCTTTTTTCATTTTTTTTCAAACCCACCCTGAAGATTAAGAGGCGCATTGTCTTGCTGTCCACCCACCAATGTTAGCCTCTCTGAATAATTATTCCCCTGATTATACATAATATAACTCAGGGAATATGATTAGAAATCATCGTTATTCTTCTGGTTACTTTAATGGGGAAAATGTGTCTGGACACCGCGAATGCCTGAATTACAATTAACAAGGTACATATATCTCACAAAATGATACTATATATTTATGCACATGTAAAGTAATCACCACTCCTCACTGCTCCATTCGGAGTCTGGGGTCGCTTCTGCTTTCGCTTTCCTGAGCGAATTAGCATAGAGCAAACACCAGTGCTTGTTGTAGTGGTTTATGAATGTATCATTTTCATATGTTGAGGTTGCCAGCCTCCTATGCCTTGTATAACCATTTAACAAGTACAGACATGTCAAAATTCACATGGTAAAATAAATGTTTACACTCACCCCTAATTACTTGGGAGTACAATATCCTGGCACAGATGAATGGGCACAGCAACTTTGATTAGATGCTTTGAACACTCAGTCTGTGGTAGTTTCAGAATCCCTCGTATGACTTGTGTTTTTAATTCCGTAAGTTTCCAGACTTAGTATTTAAAATTGCGGGTTCTCTATTAAGTTATAAAGACGCCCAAATCCTTCGATCTGTCACTTTTAATTTTGGAATTCTTGTCTCTGGCTACTGGGAGTTGTTACTTGACGTATGAAAATGCAGTCTCGTTTGTGTATCCGATTTCGCTAGATTATATTTCCCTTTCTCATTCCACGTCCCAGATGGTATTTTAGACTAACTTGTCAATGTAGGTTAAAGTTTATGTTAGGCTCTCGATTTAGACCAATCCTGTCTCTTTACAACTATGTAGGTAGGGGTGTTAAATCATTACTATCCCCCGCGTGTTTTAAAATATCAATTTTAAAATTTAAACTCGTAACCTCTTTCGAATATGGCAGTAATGCTTCCGATTGCATTTGTACAAACTCACAAACACATCGGTGAACTTATTTCCTTCCTAATGCCTTTCGCAACATAATCTCCTCAGACGGGTTGTCTGTATTATTTATACCGAGATGGGCCATCGGAAGCGATTACATATTTTCTCCTGTGTTTACGTACATAATCGTGCGATACCACCTTGTGTCAACAATGACCGTCTGTATCAAAGGTGGATAGACGACTTAAGTGATAGAAGTGTTATCCGCTGACCTGTCTAATTAGCCTTGTAATACTACGATTTCGCCGCAGGCGACCTTTGTCTTTACTGACTGTGTGTGGTACACCACTCTGAGTGGAGACCTCCCAGTACCAAAGACTGCTGTGCCTGTCTTCAGATTTGCTCCTTTCCTCAGACCTACGGGCCCTGAGAGTTCCTCTATAAATGCCTTTGTGCAGATGAGGAAGGACATCCCTCGAAACCTTCGGGTATATGAGGCTTTGTCCATTTTGGCTGGAAAGACGTCTCGATAGTTCGCAGGTTTTATAGCGAATATGAGTACACATGAGGGCAAGTTCGGGCACAATGGGCTAATCACCTGTTTGCCAAGTCACTTCGATTACATGTCCACCCATGGGCCTTGTGCACTTGGGTACCCTCTACACCTCGTTTCACGGGGTAGAAGCGGTTCCGATTATGAGATGAGATGAGATACTACGATTCACATGGTGAAACGTAAACAAGTCTGGGAGCGGCTAGGCAAAATGTAGGTGCATGAAATATGCCAAATAATAGGACGATGAGTGTAAAAAGTGAAGAAACAAAATGGTAATGCAGGAGAGAACGAAGAATGTAGAAGGACGTACCCAAATATCGTCACAGCCCCAGCTATATCAAGGAATATTGCCACTGTTTGTTTTTTTCCCCTTCTTTTTGAAATCCTAATTTGACTCCATATTCCATTGTTATTGCATATGGTGTGAAGCCACTTTCATGTATCGTCAGTTATTCATATTATTCTGAATTGCATACCATGTATATCCTATTATAACCCATCAGATGTTGAATGGGATATTTCTCATCATCAAATGAAAAAGAATAAAGAAGGCAGAGTTGAAAGCAGACGAGCAAGAAAAAGACACAGCTACAAGTTGGAATGTAACATTAAGAAATGAACACACAACAATTAATCATAGTGTATCGTTGAAGCAAGAGACAGAAGACATTAGAGATCCAATACATCTAACCTTAGATGCGGAGACGACAGTTGATTTTATCGTTTTTGTCCGTGCTCTGGAGCCCTCAATGATAGAGATACACTGAAATTGTTCATCTTTCTTTAAAGGTATTCATACTGCTTTCAAAGGCATTCTTTACTTAACGTTACTGCTATTGTTATTTTTTATAAGAATCGACATAATTGCATTCCGGGCAAACCCACAGGTGCTCAGTCTCCCTCAACAAATGTCGAAGCGTATGAATGCTAAGTGTATCTATTGCGCGCTGTTTGTATACCGGATGCATGCTCTCATTCGTCCATCCCTGCTGCTCTGACGTTTGATGCTTAATTCCAGTAGTATTAGCCTTGATGATTCATCGATTGCTGTGTCATTCTCTAATAGGCGATCGTTAAGTACCCTCAGTATCTCCCCCATATCCATATCTAATGTACCTTCGTGTGACCGATAATTTTGAGGAGAAAGTGACAGAATTGATGAACGAATGAAAGATAATATCTAGAGGATAATCTTTCTGACCGCAGGTTGAATGCACTGTCTCTCCTTGGGAATTTGTCCAATAGAAACCTTACTTAAAAGAGAATTCTGGTGAAACTACACAGGATATTTTCTGGACGATAAATTCTTTCTTAGAAATCCTACTAAGGACTGTGCAAAGTACTTATACAGTAGTTAAGAAAGAGATTTGGTGTCCAGCCACATTAAAAATATCCCGACCCAATAGTGCTTATTCAAATACGGCTCTGCCCCCAGGGTGTAAATTTTAATAAGTAAAAAACTTTACAACCCAATTAATTATAAGACAAATAACAACAGACTCTGTTATGTAAAGGTTACAAAAATGAAGATAGATTCGCACATATTTTAAATTTACAAAATGATGAAAGATTCTCACATATGTTCAAAAATTTATAACTATAAGCTCTGTTCACTAATCTATCAATGGTTCTGAAAAACTGTCAATAAATTTTGCATCCTATGAACAATTGACTATTCTGTAGTGGTTTTGCTTGGTATTTGCGCTACTCATCTGGTATTTGCTTACTCTGAGTTGACTCATGGCGCATCACCAGCTGGGTTGGATTAAGTCAGCCCTCGAGAACACGGCTTATCGTTACTGGATAGACCCCGGACAGGACTCAGGTAGGGCCTTCCGGTAGGTCTCCAGGTAGGACAACCTGGTAGGACTGGATTGACAAACAATTCAAGCACCATTAGTAGTCTTGCCTGAGAAGTCATTTCCTATATCTGCTGGACGCATATCGTCCATCAGAAATAACATTAAAACATCATACCCAATATCAACTATGTGCTATCTATTATCCATCTTAAATACTATGTCATAACTGATGCTATAAGCATACAGGTGGATCTCAACCTATATCTGGCTTCCTGCTTGTCTACGGCAGTGATTTCCAACCTATGGGCTGTTAGCTTCACCAAATGTGAAGTTTGGGGGCTGTGGTCATAAAAAGTTTGAGAACCACTGGTCTACCTTGTGCCCATAGAGCAGTCAAATCAATTTGGGGTCATTGGTTCCAATCGTTTGAGAAGCACTGGGATATAGTCTCCCATGCTGCTGTATGCTGCTGTTGGGGTGTCCTTGCGACCACGGCTTCAGAACCACTGATTTACATTCCTGTCGTAGATTAGTGATAGGGGAATTAAGATTTGCGTTGGTCCCTTCTGAATAGAAACAGAACAGGTGATAGCTCAGTGGGAGATAATAATAGAAATAGATTTTCACGAGTGAGATGGTGGAAAATAATAGAGTCTGTCCCTGACACTCGAGAAGCTTCTCTCGGTCACCCTATCTCTACAACAGATCTACATTAGTCAGACAGTCTACTAGAATATATATAGTAATATATATACCACTGTTAATGGTTAAGTGGGGGGTGTGTAAATGTGGTTATAAATTACGCTGATAAAGACGATCAGCATGTGTCGGGCTTACGGATGGCCGACGGGTGTGGATGTATAGATGTTAACTCACGCGAATGTCATGTAGTCCTATTAAGTCACTTGCAACCACACACACCATAGCAAACATCAGAGTCAGTAAACGTTGAACTCCTAGTAACGTTTTACACTGTTTATTACGACACAGCAAACGTAGACATATGGTAACACAGTACACAAGCACATCATGGAACATCAGCAATTCAACACATCCGTATACAGCATACACAGCAGCTGTAACAGTAGTGCAGTTCTCTGATCTTTGAATGGGTAAAGTCGCCGAAGACGACCTCTAAGCTTCTTCAAAGTTTCAATGTAACGGTCTGCATTCACCGTGTTTCCCTCTTCCAAGAAGTCGAGAAGAATCACACCCTTCTCATCCCAAAACACGGAGGCCATAACCTTTCCTACAGATGGTGACATTTTGAACTTCTTTCTTGTCGGCGATGTTGTGTGATGCCATTCAATTGACTGCCTCTTGGATTCTGGTTAAAAAAAAATGAACCCAAGTCTCATCACCTGTCACAATTTTCGATTAAAAACTCTTCTTCTCCTTCAGTTTCGAAACGGTGCAGGAGGTTGATGGCTATGGTTTTCCTTGTTTCTTTTTGTCTGTCTGTCAACATTCTGGGTACTATCCGTGCACAAACTTTTGAATAACCCAGGTCTTTAATAATGTTCTGGACACTACCTTTACTAATAGACAACATGGAAGAAAGTTCATCCAGTGTTACCCGACGGTTACCACGAATGATGCCATCAACTCGATGAATGTTGTGTGGAGTCACTGTGGTAGACGGACGGCCAGTCCGCTTTGCGTCAGCCATTGAGGATTGACCTACTTCAGCTTCGTCACAACGATATACCCAACGTCGGACAGTGCTACCATTCACTGTTGAATCTCCATAAACATTCTTCAAACGTTCGTGGATGCGAATTGGGGTCTCGCCTTCAGCATTGAGGAATTCTATGACATAACGTTGCTTTAACCGAAAGTCTTTGGCAGCCATTTTTAAACTGTTACAGTGGTGCCACCTGTTACTGAAACAAGTTGGTAATGCTATACAGTGCAGAGGATGGGTTTGAAAAAAAATCGAAAAAAGGTGATTCGTCTTACGAGGACAAAAGACAAAGAAAATATTCCACGTCTTACTGCAGTTCCCCTCAACTTCCTCGATTATACAGTGCAGAAGAGTGTTTGAGGAATTCTGCTAAATTTATAAATTGCACACCGATGCAGTATTTACATACATAAAAAATAGAAGGCATTACATTTTGGCCTTCCCTCGTATGTTCTCTATGTCCTCTTTCAATCTACAACAGCGTGCACAGCACATGATCAACAAGCCGCAATAATCCTTGGCTTGGAAGTAATATAAATATGTTCTCTGTGTTCTCTTTCAATCTACAATAACGTGCATAGCACATGATAAACGAGCCGCAATAATCCTTGGCTTGGAAGTAATATAAATATGTTCTCTATGTCCTCTTTCAATCTACAACAGCGTGCACAGCACATGATCAACAGGCCGCAATAATCCTTGGCTTGGAAGTAATATAAATATGTTCTCTACGTTCTCTTTCAATCTACAATAACGTGCACAGCACATGCTAAACAAGCCGCAATAATCCTTGGCTTAGAAGTAATATAATATTCTGGAATTATCACATATTCCTTTTATTAAAAATATATCCTATCCTGGGACACACTGACGAAAATGGTCTAACATCCATTTCGGAGCTCTGCCCGGATTCAACTGTCACGAAAATATCCCCTGCTCAAAAACCGCTCATCAAAAATTCATCCAGGCGCGAACTCCCTCGCTGAGATGTGAGTAGAGTTCGTCCGCCTTCTGCCCCAACCTATCAATAGAATGTTCGACCAGTTTCCTTGTGTTATATTTTTAAACAAACTAACAAGCATGTACAATAGAGCTGTGTTCAAAAATTACTGGGTATACAGCTCCCCACTAAAAAATCATCATCACCACCCAGAGCGTGTTTATAAGCGTGTTTACAAAAAAAGGACCTGTGCATATAAGTCTTTTAACGCTTAACTCCCCTTAATAAAACTTGACTTAACAACCACTCACATACACACACATATAAGTGACGACAGTTAGACGCACAGACGTGAAAAACTTTAACAATGGAATATAGATATTTTTGGGACGAGCTGACAGACACACTTGAATAAGTTTATGTAAATTTTATTTATCATACGAAAATTCACCACAACCATAAGTTTGAATATCAATCACATATAAATACACATACGTTAATGCATTACTAAAAGAATAGACCCTTAGGTGTAATCCTTTCCCCCTCTGTTGAGCCCACGATCCCGTTAGCAGAAAAAGTTATAGCTCCCAAAGAGTCACAGATTTATACGCTATGGTCTAGGATTTCCCTCTACCGTTAAAAACAGAGTTGTTATATTAATCTATTCTAAGAGGAAAACATCATTAGCAACAAACTTTCATAAAGAAAACACAAAGTGGGTGCATGAAGTATACAATAAGGGAATCACTCAGTCCTGCTTTCTCTCTATTCATACACCAGTGGCCACTGACATTCTTTCTTACCTACAAACTTGATGTCTTACACCGTCAGGCGCAAACTTTAGGACACACACACACACACACAATGGATCCGTGTTCTTTTTGATAAAGAAAACCCCAGCTCTGCAGATACAGGTTTCATCCAATGTTCCGGGGAGCGTTCACTTTACAGCTATATTTTAGGATTACTGTTTATGTCACTTGAATCAGTTCAGGTAAGAAATTTTAAATATGCTCACAATGTCAGAATCTCGAGGTTTCCAGTACTTAGGAAATGACAGGATGGTAACTTCTCTCAATATAAAATTATTGGTCACACCACAATTAGTCAAACGTCGGAAATGTTACTGTTTGTAATTTTTATCGCCACAGGGGCTGAATGTACATGAGATTTAGGGAAGAAATATAATCTGGCTCGAAAGGCCCAGTTACTGCATTTAGTCTTAAAGTTTGTGAGATGGGTACTATGTCTCTTTCTGGATGCAAACACAATGCCAGACAGGTTGTAACTTGGACACCCACGTATTTAAGTACAAAATGTTTCTTCTAGGTTATTCTCATATATACTGAAACCGCTGGTAGATTTTGGGCTTGACCCATATACTGTATAAAAGAAAAAGAAACATACAAAAACTTAATCATAATATTATACACACATCCCATCCTACCCTCGCGTAAAGTATAATATTCACTTCAGTTATTTAACTTAAATCAGAAACTATAAGCTTAGAGCTCGTCTCATCGTTTAAAACTCCCGTGAAATAAACTCTAGTCATTTAAAAAAAAAATCAATCATCATGAATTAGAAATACGTACAATCTCTCATTAAAGAACTTAGCTAACCGCAGGAAAATGCGTTGCTAAATTAGAAAGGAAATGACAAAGGTTTGAATTGCTAACAATCTAGCGTATGCGAAAGAAAGGTAAAGGGGCGAAAGAAAGGTAAAAGACAAGTGTAGTATAAAGAATAGATATCTGAAATCTATTAATCATAATATCTCTGCCACAATTACTTGGGCATTAAATCTGTTTGAGTGTGTTCCTGGTCTCAGCCTTGAGAACCATTGGATCACAGTCAGTGAAATTATTACATTAATAACAATGGCTAAAGTGCTGTTGCCCATCATTACACAGTTCTATGTTTATGTTACAAGCAATTATATAACCTGATAGTATAATCATAGCACAAGCATATTAAAACATGACAAGGATAGTTCAGAAATCAGTTCAGGATTACAATACGACAAGGATAATCATAGCTGAAACCATACAGTAGAAATCATTCAGTATTAAAACATGTACAAAATCAAGGGCATTAATTGCTGTCACAGTGAAGATGAAAGTGCATTTAGAACTTTGTCTAACAAAAGGTACTGAAATAATATGCTGTAGATAAACATATGATTATTATTAAAGTTATTCAGATAAACAATATTAGATCACTTACTTCGCTCAGCTCAACAACATGCTGTTTAAAATGGACAGTTCACCCTCTGTATTTGCCTTGACAGAACCATTCGTTGATGTTTCGTGTTATGGCCTACCCGTCTCGGCTGAGGCTTCGATAATGATTTTCCAAATTCACTACAAAGTTTTCGGAGGGTTATTCTGCCTACTTTCGATGAGAGAGGTGGGGGTTCTCACCTCTTGTTGCCGCTTGTCTCATCCCCACCACACACAAACACTGGTAATTGCGAGCAAAGGTCGCATGACAATAACGATACTCCTATCAGTTTGCTAGAAATGTAATTATTCCCAGGGGAAAATCCATGTTAAACAGAACAGTGGTCAGAAGTTCATGGCTGAGTTGGAAAGGAATTTTCCAGTTCAACCAAAGATGGGACAACGAGCGAGGTATTTTATTGAAAAGAATACAGAAGAGAGCAACTGAAAATAGCTGACTTTCTAAAAATAAGAAAGGAATGAGTGAACTCGTATGAGGAAAGATAAAAGAAGAGAAAAGAAGGCGATTGCTTCGTCACACTTCTATGTAATACTATGTACACCTCGATCAAAGTTTTTTAAACCGAAGGAGGAGGGGAATTAGACTTTCACTAACGAAGCCATTTCTAGCAGACCATGTCTGTCAGCGATATGGGACTCACATGGAATGCAGAAAAGAGAAAGAAACTATATTATAGCAAACCTAGAGATGGATGTAAGTACAATAGGAGGATTGCAGTAATACAATGATCAACGATAGGTTAAATGAAAATAGGGTATGCCTATTATTGGGACAAAGTGTACATATAATTGCCTACGTTATGACCATAAGACCTTCGTCAGGGGGGAAAAAACAACACAGAAGATAAAGAAAGCGAGAACTTAAAAAAAACATAAACAAAATGAAAATACTCTCATAAGGAAAATTCTTCGAATTCATCATCAACTGCTAACTCGGAGCCACCAAGAAGACATTCGCACCATCATAGTAGGTAGACGCTGGAACTAGGTTGGCCACATCCTTAGAGGAGACCCTAAAACCCTCACCAGAATAGAAATGCTGTGGGCTCCAGAAGGAAAGCGAAAGAGAGGCCGCCCGAAAGCTATTTGTTGAAGAACTGTGGAAGCAGGGATGCAAAACGTGAATCAGAGCTGGGGCACCCTACGAAGAATGATTACCGACCGAGAAAAGTGGAGACAGTTTGTTGCTGCCCTACAAGACGCCACCAGGGCGTGATGGTAACTGATTTCTCTTTATTGTTGCCCTTCAAGGCGCCACCAGACGTGATGGTCGCTGAATGCTCTGTGAATCAGTGGCCAAGGACCAAAGCATGAAGAAGAATAAGAAAAATTAATCGCATATTTAAAGACATATCTATTGTTGTGCGTTATCTATGCTGCTTATGCCATTATTACAATTAAAATATTATCTATTTTTGCTGCTGTGAATGCGACACAGGAAAAGAAGAATTTACATTGAACTCTATTTGTGACAGCAGCCGAGGCATCGCAATACAATCAGGTTTTTACCACACTATCTCGAGAAAATCATGTTTGTCTGAAATGCCCCTGCTTCCAATATATCGATTAGAACAGTCACGCCCACGAAAACGAATCATTTGAGAAAATCCAAACGTGACAAAATTTGCTTAAAACGGACTCACTGTCTCACGACATGCTTTGGTTCCCCTGGATACAACAGACAAATATTGACTGAAATCTTGTCCATGCCCAAATGACTTTTGCAGAGACTTGGCGAAAGAATCATTTGAGACTTCCCAGAAAACCGATCAGTGTAACGAACATCATGTCGTGAGATCAGCATTGGTTCTTCAGTATCGATCTCTTTTCAAAGAAGATAAGCGTGTGCATCTTCATGTGGTAATAATGAAAAAAAAGAATTTAAGTAAACATTGGTTTACATAGACTGAGATAGCTGCCAACGTGGACATTCTCAGGTTGTGACATATGCCTGTTTCTTTATTACATTGGTCATTATAAAGAAATATTTCAATCTACATACAGATTACAGGGAACGATTTGGTAGATTTCTAATGAAACTTCATTAACACGGGCAATCATTGTGTCAGACTCTCAGTCCATGCTTCGAAAGTTTCAAAACGGTTGGCTATGGCATGGATGGAAAACATGCACAGAAGCTTCAATTCTGCAGGAGCTGGTATGGATCTACTGTTCTTGTCATGCAGGGGTACGCGGTAATGAGAGAGCTGACAGACTAGAATCAAGAGCACCCACTGTGAGGACACTGGATATGGATAAGAGAGAGATATTGAGATCAATTAATGATCGCCTGTTAGAGAATAACACTGCAAGAGATTAATCATCATAGTTAAGACTGTTGGAATTTGGCGTCAAAGGTATGGCTAGAAGAGTCGGACGTATGAGAGGATGCATCCGTCGTGTATACAACCAGCGAGCTACAGGAACAGTTAGCATTCACACTCTTCGACATATACTGAGGGAGACTGATCACCTAAGGGTTTGCCCAGAGTGCAATGATGTCGATTCTGTTCAACAATAACAATAACAAAGTGAGGAAGTAGAGAAAGAAAAAGCATCGTCAAGAATTTTTATATTAAAGAATGTTCAGCCTACCTCTCTTCCGCTGCCATTTAACATTGCGACATCCCCGGATTAAAGGTACGTTTATGCGCATGCTCAATGAAAAAACTCATAAGCTAACTAACGAAAGTCCTCTTTATTTGTTAACTGCTAAATAGTCGTTCCTCTTCTAACGTGAGGTGTAGATTGTCTAGTCCTTGGTCCTTCAAAGATTGTCTAGTGTTGTCCTCCCAGCGGACTTTAGGTCGTCCTGGAGGTCTGGATCCATGGCTCTTAGTTTCCTATGCTTGCCGTGGTAGCCGATCTTCTCCCATTCTGCAGACATGGCCAAACCATCTTCTACTTGGGTCTGCAGGGGTTGGACTTTTAGGCCTTGACGTATCGTCTGGTTGCGGACCATATCTCTTCTTGTTACTTCAAAGTGAAATTAAAAATGTATACTTAACTATTAATTAATTGTTCAACTTTGTTTAACCAAAAATTAAGTATTATTAAGAATGTATACTTCACAGTGATATTTCACCGAGTGAAATTAACAATCGGTGAAATATCATTAGATTTTTCCACCGCTCTTGTGATTGATCATCACTTCAAAAAACACTGGAAGTAATTTGGAGCATGCATGCTCCAGCCAGAACACCTGCAGTTCCTACAGAAGAAATTAGGGGTTAAGGTGGTGTTGTAGCAGATATTGACGTAGGTGACTGAAGTGTTAGTGAATGCAGCATACTAAGTTCAGCTTTACCAAGCCGAGTGACCAGTTTCCTCCCTCGCTCCTTTTGCCTTCCCTAAACCAAGAGCAGAGTCAGGTACCAGTTTACAGCAGGGAAGACGCTCCCAGATTCCGAACCCGCAAAATGGTAAATTTGCTGCGATATGCAAGAAATCTAACCATTCTACTAATCGGACGATCGTAAAGATGGTAGTACTTACTTAGTCGTTCCCCTTCTACCGTGAGGTGTAGTGGTTTGGAATAGAGAGCGCCAGACTATCCTATAGGCTGTCTTCCTCCTGGCCTGGTTCCATTCTAGTCCTCGTTCCTTCAAATTTTGTGTAAAGATGGTAGTACGGAGCGAAATGTTTGACCTTCACAATTATGCGACAAAGACAAGTACTTTTCATATTCTAAGAGCTTCGCGGTACCAAGCACTGACCTTCTTAAAAGTTCAACGTTTAAGTCAGCGCGTTCACACGAGTTACTTGAGCGTGGTCTTTTGTTAGCTTGTCAGAAAATGTTGAGAAAACTAAAGTCCCGAGTGCTAACTGCTTTGTCTGAGGGTGTGTAACCGTGTGCTCTGTCAGTAAAGTGAATTCATTCAGAGATGATATTATTTATTTGGAGAAGGCTGGAGTCTTTTTAAAAGAAGGAACGAAAACATTCGATTGATGCACCAAAGTTGCAGTCTTGAAAATATATAAAGGTCGTGCGCTTCTGACTATTCAACTAAAATGCAAGACGCTCAATACAGCGCGCACTTTTTTTCCAACCAAAATTGCAGCTATATAAAATAACAAATAGAAACGTAGTAAAGTGTTAAAAATCTAAAATATATTTTATTGTTATGATATTTTTTTTTTGCCGTCTAATTGTTTCACTTTGATAGGGAAGAGGATAAATTGCATCCATTAAAAAAATAATAATAATAATAAAAAAAAAACAGCCAGCATTGTTTAAAAATTATTTTCAAACATTGGTAAAATAACTTCATTCAGAATCAACAAAAGGAAACCCCAAGCATTCTAAATGTGCTGTAGATACTGAAAGGTTAAGACGTTAGTTATAGTTCTTTCCCCGTCATTTTTTTGACGGGTATATTTACTAGTTATGTTATTGTCTTTATGATTTGTCGTCTCACACACTCCGTTGTTTTACTGCATGATGGAACAAAGGACATTCTCGCTAGTATGTCCTGCTCTCACAAACAGTAGTATACATAACATTCTTAACAATACAGTAGAAGGTATTAAAGTTTGTTTAAATTTAATTTGCTTCTTTGTCTATTTTTCTTTTATCTATTGCTTATGCTACCATTCGCCATCGACTCTTTTCCACAGAGAATTCAATGTACTCAATGCGGCGATATGTACTGCCATGCTGTATTTCTATCATCTCTCGATCCCTTTGGTCGCGACCATATATTTATTATTAGCTTGTGCTGCTGGGTTTAAAAACCAGTTTTCTTTCTTGTTTTTGTCCCTCATTGTGTATCACCTTCACTGGTGCCACTTAACGATGCATGGGCTCTCTTTGTGACAAAAACGTCTGTACGTATTCTTTTGGTGGCTCTCTCACACCTTCAGCACTACGACAGTATCATTTCTTCTTCATTTTTCTCTCCGATCGCTTATTATTTGGCAATATTTTGCCCCTCCATTCATTATTTTGCTCTTTGCTGAATCTCGTAGGGGGAAGTCTCTAATACTCCACTACCCTACGGAAGTATCTGCTATGGGACTATCTTTATCTCTTACATTTTTGCTTTACCACTCCTCAGACTTATTTACGTTCCGCCAGGTGAACTGTGGTATTATCGTAACAATACAAGGTCATTATCACTGGTCAGCGGTAATACGTATGTCGCTTTCAGTCACCTAGCCAATCTTTGATAATAGACGATCCTCGTTGGACAACCATATTGTTTGTGTCAGACACATGTTTTAGCATGTGGAGAAGTGCACTCATTACCAAAAAGAAGTGACGGAAACCACGGTGGCAGGACTCACCTAGAGTTAAGTTTTCGTGTATAATAGGCAAAAGTAACGGACTTTGATAAATCCTCACCTACGTCTCAGTGACGAAAACTTGTATTTACAGCAAAATATCACCAATCATTCCATATTTATTTTAACTGTTAAAGACTAATTCATTTTTAAAATTGCTACATGTTGTTTTCAAACGAAACAATTATAATCTCTTCAGTTTTATTTCTAAACAGAGCTATACCATTATAAGAGGAAATTCGCTTAATTAACTCAGCTGGGGGCTTGAACAGGCTAAAAACCATTGCTTAAATCCTTCACAAAAGGCGACGGACAGATATAAGTTAACCATTGCTCAGCGCTATGCCGCATGGTTTTTGACTTCTGAATTATCTTGTGAACACTCCCTTCAGATAGAAGCGCCACTACACTTCTATCTACATCTCTTACGTACTTACTTACTTAGTCGTTCTCCTTCTACCATGAGGTGTAGAGGTTTGGAAGAGAGAGCGCCAGACTAACATATCAGCTGTCTTCCTCCTGGCCAGGTTCCATTCTAGTCCTCGGTCCTTCAAAGATTGTCTAATGTTCTTCCCAGCGGACTCTGGGTCGTCCTGGGGGTCTGGATCCCTGGCTTTTTGTTTCCCATGCTTGTCATGGTAGCCGATCTTCTCCCATTCTGCAGACATGGCCAAACCATCATCTACATCTCTGCCAAGAGTAATCTTGAGCGAAGGTAAACACCTTTGACGACCCATTTAGATAATCTTGAGTTTTGGCCATTGTTGGACCACTACTGCAAAGCAGGGGAGGCAATCCGTGACACTCTTCCCTTCTTATTAATTCTTTTTCGGACTTTATTTTTTTCTTTCTTTTTTAACATATCGTTTCGCGGGTGGCAGTTTTTCCTTTTAACAGTCTTCGATTATTGTCTATGGCTGGCATTAATTGCAGAATGTCGGTTTTAATATTGTATTGTCTTAATTCCACGATTCGCTTCACTGTTTTTCAATCGATGAATTTTTCTTCACTTTTGCCAGAATCACTTTAGCTTTGCATTTAGAAATATTCGTATGTTTGTTTGTTTATTTATTTTGTTTTCATTCTTTCAATCATTCAGTATTTCATTCTGTCTGTCTGTCTGTAATTAATTGATTGATTCTTTCTTTCATTCTTCCTTTTTTTCTTCCTTCTGTCATTGCTTCATTTTTTATTCATTCTTTGTTTCTTTATTTCTGTTATTCATTCTAATAATCATTCATTATTTTATTTATTTCTGTTTGTCAGTATTTTAACAGATGACCTTTACTTTTGAAATCGGCTTATTATTTGGAGTTTATTTGCTTTCATTTTATTTTTAAAGAAAATATAGAACTTTTAAATGAAGTCATA
The DNA here is from genome assembly GCA_024509875.1 of Oreohelix idahoensis. Taxonomy (NCBI): domain Eukaryota; kingdom Metazoa; phylum Mollusca; class Gastropoda; order Stylommatophora; family Oreohelicidae; genus Oreohelix; species Oreohelix idahoensis. The sequence goes on from JAMPIV010009781.1 coordinate 128,756, forward strand.
CCACGCACTTGTACAAATCTTATAATTGAGATGACTGCACGTAGTCTGTTCCGTTTTCCACGCACGCACTTGTACAAACCATATAATTGAGATGACTGCACGTAGTCTGTTCCGTTTTCCACGCAGTCAGATTTTTTAAACAAACCCGGCGGCAAAATCAGAATTATCACAGAATTTAAAAACGAAAAATGTCCTGACTGTATCAAATTTCGCCATGTCACGCCAGACAGCGGAATGTACCGCATAATTCAGACAAGTTCAGAGGCGCAATTTGTCTGTATACACAGTAGTGACGTGCCTTGTTTGTTAAAATATTGCAAACTCTTCGGAGAGGGGCTTGTTGGCGTAAGTAGTTTTAGGAGACAAATTCGCTACATTTTCTATAACCAATATGTCATCTACGTTTAAGTAAATATTTTTTTTAAAAATCGTGTTCCAATGTACAGGGTGATTAAAAGATCCTCTCATAGTTTTAAACGTTTATATACTCACCTGTTGTGACGGTATTGCCTCCCCTGCTTTGCAGTAGTGGTCAAACAGTGGCCAGAACTCAAGAGTATCTAATATGGGCTTCAAAGGTATCTCCTTCGCACAAGATTACTCTTGGCAGAGATGTAAATAGAAGGTTGATGTCACTTCTATTACAAAGGGAGTCTTCACAAGATGTTCAGAATAAGCGAAAACAATACTGCTTTGGCTGAGTATGTTAAGTCTGTAATTCTGCCGACGCTTTTGTGAAGGATTTAAGCACTTATTACTTTCAGCTCGTTAAGCCCTTACCCCTGATTTACTCAGTGGAATTCTATTATTGTAGTATAGCTCTGTTTAGAGTGTGTGTAGTAATTTGACTGAGACAAACATGCAGTAACTTTAAAATGATTAAATCGAAGTTAAATTTGTAACATTACAAATACCAAAATTTAATAATCACTTTAGGTTTTAACAGTTGGACATAATTTGAATAGTTATGCATCAAGAAAAGGTATCTTTACAGTCTTTAGGGAAAGTGAGATATTACAAGAAATTCAAGTGGCAGCATAGATTTGAACTTAGCTGCCAATGACGGTTCTGCTTCTTCTTATGGGTTTTCTTTTTTCACTCTGCTCACGCTCGTCTCTGATCAAGGTTGTCGGGGATAGCGTCGTTTCCCAGATACGTCAAGGAGAGACTACCACGTGCGTCCTTCATCTTAAAGCTTAAGCAACGGTTTCCGTCTTGTTCCAAAGATAGTACTTTCTGCTGGTACCACCAATAACTATGGTAAAGAATAAAACGAAACGCTCTTCTGAGTAGGGCGTTTTCCACCCCATAGTTATGGGTTCCTATCTTCCCATACCACCATCCCAATAACTCAGACTTTACCCTCGATGAGAATTAAATGTAATCCCTCGGGATAAAACTTTCTTTACATTTAAATAGAATAGCTTTCATAGTTACTTTATATTTAAATGAAAAGGTTAATAATACAGATAGCCTCTTTACATACACATCTCCACTGATTGAAAAGTGTTCACAATCTAAATTGAATATGTTTTCATTTATGTTTTACACTGATTGAAAAGGTTGAAACTTCCATTACTTTAAAATGAATATTTTCACATAGACATTAACACTGGTTTAAGCTTTAAAACTTACATTAATTTTAAAGTGACTATGTTTATAGTCGGCGTCTGTGGCCTAATGGATATGAACGCAGTTTCATAATCCAGATATACCAGGTTCGAAACCTGCTGCAGGCGGTTTGGTAGCAGATCGCTTTGTGTGGATTTTTAACAATGGTATAAGCGCCGTACCGTTCAGAAAGCAATGGCAAACTACTGAATGAAAAAAAAATTGCCTAGAAAAATCACAAAAACAGCCAATAAAAGCTGGGGTTGATTGCTACGTCCTGTAAAGGATAAGCAACTAACTTTATGTTTATAGGGACTTTTACATTGCTTTGAAAATGTAAGTATTATACTTAGAATGTACATCATTTCTTTCGTCTTTCCCTCCGTGTTCCATAGGGAACGTGGGACTACTTTATGATTTTAGTTATTTTTACGAAACTATCAATAAAGCAATCACACCCGTGCAGAGGTGGTTCATGAATCATCATTCTATACTCTGAGGTTGCCAGCCTCAAATGACTTTGACATCCCATACCGAGTTTCACCCATTAAACTTCACGTGGTAATATATACATATATATGTTAGTTCACATGTTAGTAATAATATATGAAATGTTAATCACAACTTACGCCAATCCTGGCTACAGACTTGTTGCTCAGATGAATAAAAGAGACGAGACGGTCTCTTATACGCGTCTGGGGTGTCTTTAATTTGGCAATAGATTCCCTATCTGACTTCGTGTGTTTCTTTAGTTTCTTAGTCCAGGCGTTGCGTATTAAACAGAAGAGATTTCCTGTGCTTTGTAAGTCTTATTTGGTTCTCCAATAAAAGGTCCGGTTAATAAAAGAAATTATGAATATGGTCTTCACTCTGGCGAGGTCTGATGTTGTCTTGGCGAGTGTGAAATTCACAGTGAAATAAAACTGCAAAAATGGTCAGACTATATTCCTATCTTCCCAAGCATTGTTGTTATGAATCTAATCAGAAAGATCCAATCATTTCAAATCATGCGGATAGGGTGTGATGATTTCAAAAATATTCCGACATCAGATAATTTTGAACGTAACGCAAAGGTCAACTTTCCCACATATGGTAATATGATGTCCGAACCCCTTGTGTACAAACTTACAGACAGATCGGGGTACTCACATGACAACATGTGTAAGCTGTAATGCTTATTACTTTATAAGAAAGTAATGTTGTCATAACAAGTCGGCCCGGAAGCGATTATGTCACACTTGTCTGCCCACATGTGTCACACAGACAGTAATCTCGTTATCTGTCTTATGAGTACGCAAAAACTCCGTGTCTGCCCATCTGGGTTACCAAACGAGTCGTCTTATCAGCGGTTTAATCTAAATACGCCGGCGATTATCTTATCTCAGTTGCTCACCGCAAGCTAGGATGACCGGGTAACAAACAAGTGATATCACAGAGAGGAGTGTCGAATGGTTTGTTGAAATCAAATATCTGCTACTTTTCAGAAAAATAACGACTAAAGAAAGAAAGAAAGAAAAGTTCGATACTTGAGAGCACGTAATAAAAATCAATACCACAAATGTACCGATACTGCCGGAGAGAAACAAAGATCGATAGGGGCCGCCCAGTTTTGTCACACCAGTAACTATTGGATAAACACGAAAGACATGTCTAAACACGGAAAGAGGCTTACCTGGAGTCATCCTTGTATGACCACCAGTTAAGTACAATGCTATAGTATACAGATGTGGAAGTGAACCTGTGAGGCTAATCACACCCTCAATGACTCTTGAAATCACCCAAACACTCTCCCTAAGACACTACCTATAACATATTCTTATATTTTAATGCATCCTCAATTCTTATATTTTAATGCTTCCTCAATCACTTTTTATATTTATAACTGGCTAAACATACTTCTGTGCTTACCCTCTCCACGCCGTGACAGAAAATAATTCTTTCCTCTACCATATCCCATTTTCACAACCTCAGCTCCCTTAACTCACCGAAGACAAACAAGCATATAAACACTCTCATACACACGGGCGTAGTCAGGTACCTTATTGTCTAGCACTCGCATAATCAATGAAAACTGAACAAACAGGGTGGAATTTGTGTTGATAATATATTTTCTCTTTCTCTTCGCTGCAAACCTTTGCTGCCACTTTCTCAAACCGTCAGCTTGGAGGATAGGGAACGTGTCTTAATTTACTAAGTGTTCGACTGCTGACACACAATTTCTCTGATTGTGCGAATAACTACATAAATCAAAGAGGCGTTATTGTGATCACAATAGGGATGAAAGATGTGTTTGTGTGTCTCTAACAAGTGGATGTAGTTGTTCTACATAATCTCCTCCATTTTATTTATGACATATTCGTGGATGACCAAAAATAAAATCGAATAAAATAAGTTTAAGAAATGAAAAATTAGAGCACCATGAGGAATGTTATTTGTTATTATATTTATATTAAATATCATTTTCTAATGGTTGACAATAGTGTTTGAACAGTTACTGACGAAACCAACCGGCTGCTGAAGAAGTAGACAATACTGTTTGAATAGTTCTTGACGAAAGTAGCGGAGACTTCATACGCACAGGTGGAGAAGTTAGCAATAATCCCACCCCATCCCATCCCAACTAACATAATTACCGATGTATGTTACGTCGGTCGGCCTCACTCAAAAAAGTAACTCGCGCCAGAAAAAAAAGTGCGCTACGCACGGTGTGCAACATGCGAGGCGTGGGATTTATAAAACAAATACTTTGGTTTTATTTATTTATTTTTTTATATTCTTTCACGAAATTAGTAGCGCTCGGCAAAGAAAAAGTTCGTAAAAATTGGTGTGCATGAGCTCTTACCCGATGTACAAATCATGAAAACTTGAAAGTTTTTGTTAAAACCACTTATTATCAGGAAACACACTTTGAAAACAATCCACGCACTTTCACACGAAATGTTGTCATCAAAGAACTTTTAAATTGAATCTAAAATAACATAATTCTCGCCGTGTGTTCGTTGGTCACAGCTGAGGAATGCAACCGTGTTGAAAAATTGTATTGTTTCCATTATATATACTCTCCCGAAAATAGTTACAATCAACAAAGAAAAGCGTTCAAATGACGGTGTTCATGAACAGTTTGATTACACTGTATAATGGAAAGAAACCAAAAACACTCTAAAAATGTACTTCTATCTGCTCATCCGGGAACGGAAACAGCACATTATAATTAAAAACCCGTCAAGTTTGACGAGTTATTGCTAGTACTTAAAAAGTTGTTGACAAAATCTTTTTTTATTATTATTATTATTTTTTTAATTCTTTATTTTTCATTTTTTGTTTCTTTAATTTATTTTAAAATACATACTTTAATTATGATGATTATTGCAAACGTATGATGTTCTATTACTTTTATAAGGATTAATGCCTTAATAATGCTTAAAGTAAATGTGAGGATGAAAGGATACAGTATACATGATGAGAGAGAGAGAGAGAGAGAGAGAGAGAGAGAGAGAGAGAGAGAGGAAGGGCAGAATATAAGACGGGACTGCTGCCCAATTCTTAACCCTTTGAAAATATAGTTCGTTCGTTCGTTCGTTCATTTCATGTTTGAATACTTAAACGTCTATGTTGGCCACACGGTCACAGAAGGCAACATGAATTTCATGCGGCAGAATTGAAGAAGAAGACCGACGTTAGACGTCAGTCTTCTTTCTTTGATCTTTAGCCGACGACCGTCAAAGCAGTCAGTGGCCATCACCCCTGGTGGCGTCTTGTAGGAGAACAACAAATTGATTCCACTTTGCTCGGTCGGTGGCCATCCTTCGTACAGTGCCCCAACTCTGGTTCACTCTTTGCATCTCAGCCTCCACAGTCCTCCATCAAGTTGTTTTTGGTCTGACTCTCTTTCGTTTTCCTTCAGGGGTCCATAGCATAGCTGTTCTTGTGATGTGTCGTAAATTTATTTTGAGAGAAAGAGTCTTAGAAATAGTAGTCCGGTTTAGAGTGTAGAATGATGGTGAAAGGCTCAGTGATAGAAATGTAGAGAGTAAATAGTTGTTTCACAGAGTGCTGGAGGAGAGTAAAGACAGACTTATTTACGACAAATCGTTTCTCTCAATCTTCTCTTCCACTCTCCTGGTCAAACAATTATTTGCCAGTTTTCCAGACACACACCTGCTCTCACACCGATTTGGTGCTTCAAACGCACAGACGACGTGGATACAACTATCTTAAACAAATAGGGGAAATTTTGGGCTTTGGGTAGTCCGACACAATAACGATTAAGTTTATGTTGTTTATTAAAGTTTAAAAAACAATCACTACAATAATCATTTGTTTACAACAAGAATTATCAAAATTACAGAAAAATGCAAATAACAAGGTAGGGAGGGGGTGAAGAAGATTGGTATCGACTAAGCCCGTCCCGCTTATTAGACAAAGATAAACCCAGTCCAAAGATAAATAGTTATAAGGAACATAGGTAAGTTAACCTAACAGTGAAGTTAATTACTCTGAAAAGAGATGTTACAAAATTAGGTATGGGTGGTAGAAAAAAATCCTGTTCTTCCCAATTGTTCTTCCCTTTACTAAGCAAAAGAAAAGGAGGGGTGTTTAAAACAGAGTTTATCAAAACTATCCCACTTAAAGGAACAATGCCGGGGATACAGAAAATGTATTACCCGGTAAGCAAGTTAACAAATGGGTTACAAAATAAGATTAAATTTCCTGTCATTCATACACGCGCTAGTAAAGGCCTTCACTCATCTTGCTCTCACTTACCGATTGTGAAAAAATCTGGCACTCCATAGAATAACACAACAGCAGTTACACCTCAAACTAAATGTATGAGTGTTAGTTCAAGTTCCAGCCCCAGATTAGCGGGTAGGCGTTCAGCACATAAAAAAGGATCCCGTAATCGCTGGAAAATGAATCTGTTATTGTGTCTCTTTTCTTAATAACAGTTTCTATGGGAGGGCACGGTCTCTGATACCGGGGTGAGGATGGTGTGGTCTATTTGACTTTGCCGCTAATAATGAAATTCTTACGCGTGCTGATACACTTTATCCGTTAGGTATGGTTTAAGTCCAGGGAGAAAATTAGTTACATCACTGTTCGGTAAATATGTATTCTCTCTCTGTGTCAGTAAACTAACAAAATCTCGGGCCAGTGTTCTTCTTCCCGTTACAACTTTAGTTTGCTTGATGGTGTGTTAAATTTGTCTTTGGGTGTGCTTTCTTTGCTATAAGTTAGATAGCGGAATTCCAAACATAGAATCGCCTCAAAGATTAAAAATTTACACAGTCTCAACAAGTTCTGAGTCAGGGAGACTCTACACACTGTTTATGCTTTGCTTTGCTTAGATTGATTTGCTTTATTGCTTTCTTAATGCTGGGATCGCACAGGTTACGATCACTCTGTATGAAAGAAAAAAAGACATGTAATGTACCGAAAAACAAATAACCTTCTAAAGCGCGATGAATTTCCCGTTAAGACTATTTTATATACGCTCGCGTATTTAATTATGTATTTAATAAACACTGCGCGAGTTTTAGTGGTTAAAACACACATCTATAAATATATGACTTAACTAAATTTATTAATTATAAATTCCTTCGCGACTTTAAAAGTTAATTTAAGCATTTAACATCTATTATCTTTTGGAAATAATATAGCAGGTATATCATTACATTTACAACTGGAACTATTGAGATGGTTTAATTTAATAGATTTAAATTAACACAAAATCCAGTGAAATAGAATGAATGAACTAGACCACTGATCACTTTATACAATATATATATTACCGCTTTGCACAGAAATAGAATTCACTGCAAATATGTATAAAATCCAGGGGATAATCTATGATAGGAAACTCTTTACAGAGCGATACAACAGGAAGCAATCTGATCATCAGAAGAAGTCCCCCCATCTGACAAGTGTTTCGGCCCGATTACTCCTTTACACTCTAAGGGGGGCGGGCCCACTTGGGTCATGACTCCCAAGCGTCTCAGCTTCCTGTTGTCTTGTATCGAAAATGAACCCATTTCACTTACGTTAGCAACTTTTAATCCACAACGCCAGCCGTGGGGGCAATTGTGAAAGTAACAAAGAAAAGACAAATTATTCCGTTCGTTCCGTCGCCCTTCACAACTAAGGACACACACTGAGACACGAGCGCGCAGCCGACGAACCTTAGCCACTGCGCGCTGCACGCCACTGAAATTCTGTACCTGACACACTCCCTATAGTATACATCGCCTGTTGCCCCAGAGTCGCAGCCCCCTCACTAGTACACCATATAAACTCAGCGCTGTGGACTTAGAAAAATTTTGGTGTTTTCTGTACCGCAGCGTTTACCGTCACGATCTCCATTGCCCACTGCGGTTGTTCCACAGCCAGCCTGATGCCTTTTCGGCAGTTTCGCTAAGCCTCTTCAGTGCCCTTGTTCTAGACTGTCCCTTCAACCCCAACAGTTTCAATAAATCATACATTGATGCAGCCACAAGCCCTCTTGCGCCCACTTCAACCGCCATGACCCTTGCACTGAATCCATCGTGTCTCAGATTCGCGGCTAGATCGCTATACTTGGCCGCTTTGAATGAATGTTGCTCGTCTAATCTGGATTCAAATGGCACGGTCAGTTCAATCAGTATGACCTGAAGCGTTGCTGAAGAATGAAGCACTATATCCGGCCGTCTCCGCGATTTTCTGATACTCTCTGGATATGCCCCCCGTCCAGGTAGGTCTACCGCCATCTCCCAGTCGTTTGCACAGTCAAGAAGAGATGGTAAACTGCTACCAGGTTTACTCGGTTTGGGGTGTGCTGACTTTCCTGCCCTCAGAAAGTATGTGTTTGTGGTGTCTGGCCGGACTTTGCTATTCGCTTTCATTCTTGCCTGATCTATTGTCGCAGCAAGCTCATTTAGCATTTTGTTATGGCGCCAAGTGTATCGTCCTTGCCCTAATGCCACCTTACACGCTGAGAGCACGTGTTCAAGTGTCTGCCTCCCCTGGCACAGGGGGCACTGCTCATCATCCGACTTTCCCCATTTCACAAGGTTGGTGGCCGACGGCAGCAGGTCATACATTGATCTAACCACGAAGCTGAGCCTAAGAGGTGCCATATGCCATATATCATTCCATGTCAAGGATCTCTGCAGGGCTCCTTCCCATGTAGTCCATTGGCCTTGTTGGACCTGCTGCACTGCTTTTAGCAACCTCTTATCATTCTCAGCTCCTCGTATCTCCTGAACTACCATGTCTCTGCGTTCCCTGCTTGATGCCTTGGACCACCAGCGGATGTCACCATGCCCAAATCCCCGTCTATTCGTTTGTGTGTATCCGATTACCTCTCTCAGTTTGAGTGACTCTTCAGCAGCATCAACAGCTTCTTCCACTCTCCACTTCCTTCCCGTTTTCAGTGTGGGCTGAATGGACTTAACCACGTCATCAGCTGACTCGCGTAGCATCATTGCAAGCCTTGCTTTTCCAACTTTGTACTCTTCAACAACTGACTTGAAGGGAAGCAGAAGTTTTGACTTTTTGCAGTACAGTGCTACATCTGACAGACCTGGTGGTGCCCCTAGCCATTTTCTCATGAACTTGTTGACCTTCTGCTCTATAGCTTCCACTGTAATTGTGCTTACTTCATATATAAGCAGTGGCCACAGCAACTTCGGTATCAACATGAACTGGAGGCACCACAGTTTAACTTTCCCTGGAGTCTGCTTTGGTCTATGATCTGTAGTCCTCTGTCTGCCATTTCTATTGTCTGTTGCACTGCCTTCGAGTCTTTTAAAGAGGCATCGTACACCCTGCCAAGACTTTTAACAGGTTCCTCAATGACAGTAGGGATTCTTTGGCTGGAAACCGTGAATATGACCTCTGCTATCTTCCCTTTCCTGACTGATAGGCTTCTCGACTTCTTGGGTTTGAAGCTCATTCTGCACCAGCTGACTAGTTCATCCAGGCGTGCTAACATCATCCGGGCCTGATGTTCATCTGATGTCAGAATTGTTGTGTCATCCATGAATGCTTTGAGCGGTGGCATGTGACACATTCCACCGAGCTTTGGACCTATAGCCATTCCTTCAGCCGCATTGAGGATTACCTGCATAGCCATGACGAATAGTATCGGAGAGATGGTACATCCCATCGCAATTCCAACTTCAAGGCCAATCCACTTCGTTGTGTACTCTCTGGTTGAAAATCTGACAGAAAACCCTGCGAAATACAGCTTCAGCATTGCTGCTATCTCTTGTGGAACATGATACATTTCTAGGGCCTGCCACAACATCTGGTGTGGAACGGATCCATAAGCATTCGCTAGATCCAACCAGATTACATGGAGGTTTGTTCTGTCAGACTTTGCCTTTTGGATTGCTTCCCAGATCAGTGTGGCATGCTCTAGACATCCTGGTGTACCTGGGATACCTCCTTTCTGAATGGTAATGTCAATGTACCCATTTGCCAGGAGGTATGTAGTGAGTCTTTTCGCCATTACTGAGAAGAATATCTTCCCTTCCACATTGAGTAGTGAGATTGGCCTGAACTGACTGATGTCTGTGGAATTTTGTTCCTTCGGGATGTAGACTCCGTTTGCCTTTCTCCATTCCTTGCTTACGAGTTGGGTTTTCCACGCATTCTTCAGTAAACGGAGCAGTCGTTTGAGAACCTCAGGGCATCTTTTATACACCACATATGGAACACCATTAGGACCTGGAGCTGACTTGCACCGAGCTTTCTGGACAATGCTTTCTACCTCTTGCACCGTTGGGGGCTTGGTGTTAAATTCAGCTCCTGGCTTACCCGGCCATTTAAGGCCTGCCATGCTGCTGAGCGGCTTATTTTTGCGACCATCTGAATATGTCATTCTAAGGTGTTCTTCCAGGTCTTCTTTCCTGATGTTTAGCGTACCCGACCGTGGCTGCTCAAACAGTTCTTTGGCAAACTTGAAGGGCTCCCTAAAGAATCTTTCCCTATCCCTTCGAGTCTTCCTTCTCTTCCTGCACAACCTTTCCGCTCTACAAAGGGCATTATGTTGGACTTTCAGGTGCTCCCAAACTTGCCGTAACCCTTCCTTCTCTGTGGCAACTGCGTTCTTGAACAGTTTTCGGACATGCTTCTTCTGTTTTCTGATTTCATCTATTTTAATTTGTCTTCTACTTTTCCGTGGTGAGTTACTTTCCCTTGCCTCCCTCACTCCGAACACTTTGCGACAGTGCAGATATATTATGTCGCCGAAGATTTCCAGCTTCTTCTCCAAAGTTAGCTGCTTCAGGCTGTTATCCAACTCTTTTGCCAAGGCTTCGTCCAGCTGTTCCCAAAGCCCTTTTGCACTGGCAGGTGGAAACTTTATTGCATCTCTCTTCCCGTCCAAGAAGTGTGTGAGATCATCATCTGGCAGATCAACTTGAATGTACTCAGCACTGTGGATTGACTCCTGGCTGCGTTCTTCTAACGTCTTATCCGTCCAGACAGAGCGCTGTTGATCTCCCCCTGATGACCTCCCACACCCCTTTTTCGTTCTGTGGATTTTCATTCCTCTCTGACATCTATAACAAGATTTCAAATATAGCTAGTGCTTCTGTTAAGTTCTGGCCAGCGAGTGATAAAGTGTATTTCTACGTGGTCTGTATATATCTAGAATGAAATGAAAGATGAGTGGGACATGAGAAACTTGACACCTTATTAGATCTCAGGACACTTTTGGGGATCTGACCGCCAAACTAAAGAGATATGCCGCCCCTGGTCTCTCGTATCTTCGCTCGCTGCTTGCGTTCCGGCTTTCCCCGTTCGCTTTCACTGCGATCGGTTCTGCGTTTGGCACGGAGATGCGAAAATACCGGCTGGGAACTTGCGTCGCTCGTCAGGGACCATTACTGTCTTTGATCGTGGCGCTAGTCTTTCCTGAGATCCCTCAGTGCCTGTTTGATCGTGTGCCACTACATTCTGTTTGATGCTGGCAACGCCCCCTCTGGGCCAAGTTAATGAAATTACTGCATATGATTGCTCAAGAGATGACCATGGGCGTGATTTAGCCTCTCCTTAAATCAATGCGATGACCAGAATGAACGGTAGATAAGCTGTCCACATATCAATCAGCAAAGGTGTTGCCAATCTGCGTGGAAAGGGTGCATAGCTAATGAGTCCAGGTGAAAAGAAAAATCCCGTTTGACGAAAGGTTACAATATTTCGGGGGCACTGATGTTATCCAAGGGGTCGTTACGAAGAGTCGTATCATATCATTCAGGGTCGGATGCGTTGGTCTGTCACAATCGTCCCCTCTTTTGAGACATGAAAACCTCTTTTCATGTTTGATTTATGACGACGAAGCTGCCCTGAACGGTAGCTTTAGGATGATTGGTATCTTCAACTTCCTCCTCTTCCTCCGTAGTCCAGTTTCTACTCAGGAAATCAGCCCCGACATTCTGTCTTCCCGGAATGTATTCCACTTTGAAAGAATAAACGCTTAAAAGAAGAGCCCAACGCATTATCCTTGCGTTAAATTCTTTATTGGCACCAAGAAATGCTAACGGAGCGTGGTCTGTTTGCACTGTGAAAGATGTACCATAGAGAAACTCATGATGGCGTCTGATACCGTCAATCAGAGCGAGGCATTCTCTTTCGACTACGCTGTAGTTCCGTTCAGCTTTATTTAATTTCCGACTGCCATAAGCAACTGGAAATAGCATGTTTGGGTCACTGTCATCGGCTTGAAGCAGTGTTGACCCGATGCCCTGACCTGACGCGTCGACCCGTAATACAAAGGGTTTCTTGAGGTCAGGCAACCTCAACATGGGGTATGCAGACAACTGTCCTTTCAAAGTGCTGTATGCGTGTTCGCACTTTTGATCCCACATGACCTTATCCGGACGCCCTTTCTTTGTGAGGTCAGTCAGAGGTGCCGTCAGTCCGTTGAAGTTCTGGATGTATTTCTGATAATATGCACATAGTGATATGAAGGAACGTACGTCTTTCTTCGTTCGGGGTCTTTTTGCTGCCACTATTTTTTCCACGTTCTTCTTAATAGGCCAACTGCATCCGTGAGAAATAGTATGCCCCAGGAAGTCTAACTGTTCAAACCCGATGAGACATTTGCTAGGTCTGGCTGTGAGACCAGTTTCCTGTAGTCTCCTGAGAAGCATAGCAACCGTAGCAATATGTTCTTCGTAGCTTTCCGTTGCAATTAATATGTCATCCATAAAATTATGGATATGGGGACTTTGCAAAGGTTCTAGAAGCTTTCTCATTATCCTGGTGAACGCTCCTGGTGCGTTATGCAAACCGAATGGCATCACATTAAATGTGTAATGTCCTTCACTAGTGCTGAAAGCAAACAAAGGTTTAATTTCCTCCTTGACGGTATTTGATAACAACCTTTACTGAGGTCAATCTTGGAGAAAATCTTTGCCTTGCTAAGCTTGGTGAACAACTCAGAAACAGTTTGGAGAGGTTCGGGCTGGAATTCCGTTACAGCGTTTAGCAGCCGGTAATCTATACACAGCCGAACTTCCTTATTGGGCTTCTGCAACAGCACTACACTGGAACTGTAAGGAAATGTAGACTCACTGATAATTCCTGCCTGGCGCAGCTTGTCTATTTCTCCGCGAAGTGCATCAGCTTTAGCGTACGGTATGGGGTAAACTCTGGTTCGAACAGGGGTCTCGTTTGTTAATTTCATATCAAATTCGATGAGATTTGTTCGACCAGGTACATCCGTTAAGACTGAACTGTACTGTTTTAGTAGCGCCCTGGTTTCTGTTTGTTGTTCTGGTGAGAGATTGTCGCCGAACTTGACATCTTTAAAGGATTCTGTGGGTTGCAGTGGATACTCCATGCAACCATCATCATCTTCCTCGTCTTCCGTTGCTATGGCGACAGCCAGGAGATGCTCGGAGGATGGCACCGGTCTCTCCAAATATTTCTTAAGGAGATTTACGTGGAAGACTTCTCCTTTCCTTTTATCGAGATCTTGTAATTAGTACGTGAGATCTTTTTAAGGACAGTAAACGGCCCTTGCCATCCGATGCGAAGTTTATTGCTTCCGGTTGGAAGTAGCAACAAAACTTTCTCCCCTGGTTGTAGTTCTCTCTCTTTTGCAGCTTTGTTGTATCTTTTAGCATGTTTAGCGCGAGCTTTCGTAAGGTTGGTAGTAGCTAGATCCCATCCTAGCTTCAGCCTTTCCTTGAGCTCAGATACATACTTGCTCGCAGAGACGACTGTCTCGTCAGTCTTTTGGTCTGTCAGGGACCGAAGTAAGGCTTCTAGTGGCCCCTTAATAGGTCTGCCAAATAAAAGTGTAGCTGGCGCGAATCCCGTAGACGCTTGGGGTACCTCTCGGTAGGCGAATAAGGCAGCCGATATATATAGGTCCCAGTCTTCCGGTTTCTCCTGACCCAGCTTACGTAACATGGTGGTGAGGGTGCAGTTAAAACGTTCCACGAGCCCATTTCCGGCCGGATGGTAGGGACTTGTGTGGATATGTTTGGCCCTCAAGATCTTAAAGATCTCCTCCATTAACAGGCTACGGAATTGGGATCCATTGTCCGTCAAAATTTGTTGAGGGAATCCCAACCGTGTAAAAATTTGCACGAGGGCTTCTGCGACATGCCTGGAATATGTGCATGTTAGCGGTATAGCTTCGGCCCACATTGTGCAAGTGTCGACTAAAGTCAGGATGAACCTGCTCTTTCTTTTGGTTCTTTCCAGGGGTCCAATGATGTCGACAGCAACCCGTTCAAATGGAGTACCCACTATTGGCATTTGCCCCATAGGTACTGAGGGTGTCAAGTGCTTTGGTGCTACCCGTTGGCACTGGGCGCAGGATTTTACATACCTGATAATGTCAGAGTTCATTCCTGGCCACCAATAGTGGTTTTTTATTCGCTGAATAGTGGCGTTTTGTCCCATATGTCCGCTAAAGGGAAGAGAGTGCCCCATTTCTAAGATCTGGCTTCTGTACTGCGTCGATACTAGGAGCTGGTTATTCCCCGTGTCCGGGTTGCCCGTTCTACGATACAATACGCCGTCCTTAGAAAAGATGTCTCCGTTGTGTCTGGGGTCCTTAGCAATGGGCAGTTTTCTAAAGCAGGGCTCCAGAATAGGGTCCTTTTGTTGCGCCTCCTTCAGTTCATTCGGCAACAAATTTGGCGCAGGCTCCCTCTCCTTCTTGGCTTGCCCTCTTGTGGTTACCGCTGCCACAATCGGCTCCTTTGGTCTCGCAATAAACACATATCTACATCCCAGGATAACTGGGTAGATAGGATCATCCATAATGGCCGCTTTAATAACTCCTCTGACAAAGTCAGAGTGTATTTCTACCAGTGCGATAGGAAGCGTCCTGGGTGCATCACTCCTGAAAACTCCACTAAGTTTGACGGTTTCCTCTGTCTCCTGACCGGGTTTGACTAGGTGCCTAGCGACAATACAACTAAAGCTTAGTCCAGTGTCAAAGAGACAAGTAGTTGAGGTACCATTCAAAATTACAGTTCCTCGAGTTAAGGGTCGGTCCCCCTCAGGGTGAGAATCACTGACATTGACTCTACCTTTCGAGGCTGTATGCAAACATCCAACGCGGTTTGGACCGGTTTGTTTGCCCTGATCAGACGTTCCTGGTGTAGGGGTCTTCCCTTTTCCTTGACCTCGGTGGCCGCGCTGCCCCGTAGGCTTGGTGGGTTGATCAGAATTGTTGTTAGGGGGGTATCGGGTTTTGTAGAATTTCGATTTTTCCTGGGGAGGTCTCTGGGTATTATTTTCTCGTTGGTTATAATTCTGAGAGGGATTAGAGGAATAGGATGACTGCTCTAGATTTTGTTTACGAGATGGCTCATCTGTGGGTTTACGTTTAGTGCTGGGAAGTTCGGCCATTGCATTGGTATAGCGTTCTGCCTTATTGAGTATGTCCTCAAGCCTGACTCGCCCTTTTCAGCCAAAAATCTACGGGTTTCGTTTGACAAAGTTGACTTGATCTGTTCCACAAGAACAAATTCAAGTAGTCCCTCATATGTAAGAGGTAGGTCAGATAATTCAATGCACTTTGTCAAATAGCCCGTGAGACGTGAAGAGAACTGCGGGAATGTTTCCGTGCTCTCTTTCCGGCTGTTTCTGAACATTTGCAGAAATTTTCGGGCGGTCATCCCAAACCGCTCTAGCAAGGCTTTCTTCAACATGTCGTAATCATGTTGGTTGGTTCCCAGCTTTGTATATACGTCATAAGCAGTACTTTTTAATGACGTTGAGAGTTTAAGTGCCCAACGGGTACTCTCTAACCCATACAGATTTGCGAGCCTCTCGAATTTTTATAGGTAGCTGTCAATTTTTTCATTGGGGCTAGGAAAAGACTCCAAAGCAAAAGACATCGCAGTTAATTGGGCAGACTGAGTACTGGAGAGATCCATTGACTGAGACTGGGGCGAAGACGGCTCACCGTTATTCGAAGTAGAGGCGCCCCGACTCTCTAAAGCCTTAAGCGCTAGTTCATGCTGTCTTTCCCCCCCTCTCTCTCTCTCTCTCCCTGCGAGCTTCCATTTCTGCCTCAATTTTCTTGTTCTCTGCCTCAGTTTTCTTCTCCTCCAATAGGCGTTCTTCCGCTTCTTTCCTGTCTGCCCTCTCCTGTGCTTCTCTCCTCTCTTCCTCCGCGTCATATCTTTCAAGTTCTTTGTTGACAAACAGGTTCGCGGCTTCTCCTTCTAACCCTGAGTCCTTCGCCTCCTGTCTCAAAATGGATCTTATCCTAATTCTCTCTGCCATACCAAAGAACTGGATGCTTCTAAGACTAGAGAATAGTAAGATGGAACAAGAAGGGGAAAAATCTCAAACTCGCTACGAGGAAAAAAAACACAAAGTATAAATTTACTTGTGTTACCTCCTATTTGAAATGTGCAAACTTATCGCTGCTATTATTGTCACTTAAGACTCTTAACGCAAGCGACTATGCCACTAAAATGGTAAGTTACACTAGAAAAGAATCTACTTTTACTAACAGTAGAGACAAATTTATATTAAAACAATTTAAAAGGAAAAAAAAATTTTCCCTAAAATTTTTAATTTTCCGTCACAAAACTCGCCCATGAAGTCAATTATATGAGAAGAGACGATGTTAACTAGACTTTAAAAGTCAGAACAAGGCGCCTTTAGCTAAGCTCAACTCTTTTTAACTTCAAAACCTTTAGTGACTGTAAAACCAATCACGCAATCTCAGCAAATCTTATAAAGAAAAAATTTAATTTCCTCCGCCAGAGGATAATTTAGCTAACCAAATTTATGATTATCCGTACTTTCTACTGCTGTGGAAAGAAAACAACCTGTAAATATGCTGTGTGGACGACCCAAATACTAAAGGGCGTTGTCTAGGGGTGTAATTAATTATTTATTTATTTCCCTAAATCACAAAGACAGATCACTCACACTCTATCTAGTTAGACCCAGACTTAGATCAGACTCAAAATATCTTTATCCCGGCGAGCCAGCCAAATATTGTCGTAAATTTATTTTGAGAGAAAGAGTCTTAGAAATAGTAGTCCGGTTTAGAGTGTAGAATGATGGTGAAAGGCTCAGTGATAGAAAAGTAGAGAGTAAATAGTTGCTTCACAGAGTGCTGGAGGAGAGTAAAGACAGACTTATTTACGACAAATCGTTTTCCTCAATCTTCTCTTCCACTCTCCTGGTCAAACAATTATTTGCCAGTTTTCCGGACACACACCTGCTCTCACACCGATTTGGTGCTTCAAACGCACAGACGACGTGGATACAACTATCTTAAACAAATAGGGGAAATTTTGGGCTTTGGGTAGTCCGACACAATAACGATTAAGTTTATGATGTTTATTAAAGTTAAAAAAAACAATCACTACAATAATCATTTGTTTACAACAAGAATTATCAAAATTACAGAAAAATGCAAATAACAAGGTAGGGAGGGGGTGAAGAAGATTGGTATCGACTAAGCCCGTCCCGCTTATTAGACAAAGATAAACCCAGTCCAAAGATAAATAGTTATAAGGAACATAGGTAAGTTAACCTAACAGTGAAGTTAATTACTCTGAAAAGAGGTGTTACAAAATTAGGTATGGGTGGTAGAAAAAAATCCTGTTCTTCCCAATTGTTCTTCCCTTTACTAAGCAAAAGAAAAGGAGGGGCGTTTAAAACAGAGTTTATCAAAACTATCCCACTTAAAGGAACAATGCCGGGGATACAGAAAATGTATTACCCGGTAAGCAAGTTAACAAATGGATTACAAAATAAGATTAAATTTCCTGTCATTCATACACGCGCTAGTAAAGGCCTTCACTCATCTTGCTTTCACTTACCGATTGTGAAAAAATCTGGCACTCCATAGAATAACACAACAGCAGTTACACCTCAAACTAAATGTATGAGTGTTAGTTCAAGTTCCAGCACCAGATTAGCGGGTAGGCGTTCAGCACATAAAAATGATCCCGTAATCGCAGGAAAATGAATCTGTAATTGTGTCTCTTTTCTTAATAACAGTTTCTATGGGAGGGCATGGTCTCTGATACCGGGGTGAGGATGGTGTGGTCTATTTGACTTTGCCGCTAATAATAAAATTCTTACGCGTGCTGATACACTTTATCCGTGAGGTATGGTTTAAGTCCAGGGAGAAAACTAGTCACATCACTGTTCGGTAAATATGTATTCTCTCTCTGTGTCAGTAAACTAACAAAATCTCGGGCCAGTGTTCTTCTTCCCGTTACAACTTAGTTTGCTTGATGGTGTGTTAAATTTGTCTTTGGGTGTGCTTTCTTTGCTATAAGTTAGATAGCGGAATTCCAAACAGAGAATCGCCTCAAAGATTAAAAATTTACACAGTCTCAACAAGTTCTGAGTCAGGGAGACTCTACACACTGTTTATGCTTTGCTTTGCTTAGATTGATTTGCTTTATTGCTTTCTTAATGCTGGGATCGCACAGGTTACGATCACTCTGTATGAAAAAAAAAAGACATGTAATATATCGAAAAACAAATAACCTTCTAAAGCGCGATGAATTTCCCGTTAAGACTATTTTATATATGCTCGCGTATTTAATTATGTATTTAATAAACACTGCACGAGTTTTAGTGGTTAAAACACACATCTATGACTTAACTAAATTTATTAATTATAAATTCCTTCGCGACTTTAAAAGTTAATTTAAGCATTTAACATCTATTATCTTTTGGAAATAATATAGCAGGTATATCATTACATTTACAACTGGAACTATTGAGATGGTTTAATTTAATAGATTTAAATTAACATAAAATCCAGTGAAATAGAATGAATGAACTAGACCACTGATCACTTTACACAATATATATATTACCGCTTTGCACAGAAATAGAATACACGGCAAATATGTATAAAATCCAGGGGATAATCTATAACAAGATTTCAAATATAGCTAGTGAGATGGAAAAGCGTCTGGACTTGATGGCATTCCAGCAGAGGCCATCAAAGCAGATATCGACACGGCTACAGAGATGTTATATAAATTACTTGGTAAAGTCTGGGAAAATGAAGAGATACCAGCAGAATGGAAGGAAGGATATCTGGTTAAGTTGCCTAAGAAGGGAAATTTACAAGAGTGCACAAATTATAGAGGAATAATGTTACTATCAGTGCCAGGAAAAGTATTAAACAGGATTATCCTTGAGAGATTAAAAGAGTCCATAGACAAGAAACAGAGAGATGAACAAGCAGGTTTTCGACAAAACAGATCATGTACAGACCAGATAGCCACTTTGAGAATAATAGTTGAACAAAGTCTGGAATGGAATTCACCACTATACATCGGATTTGTGGACTACGAAAAGGCATTTGACAGTGTAGACAGAGAATCACTTTGGAAATTGTTGAGGCATTATGGAGTTCCCCTGAAGATCATTAATTTAATAAAGAAAACATATGAAGACATGACATGCAGAGTTCTTCACGAAGGACAGCTTACAGAACCGTTTGGGATAAGAACAGGAGTGCGACAGGGATGCCTCTTGTCTCCATTTCTTTTCTTGCTGGCAATAGATTGGGTTATGAGATCATCGACAACACACAACAGAAATGGAATCCAGTGGACTCTGACTAAGCAGTTGGATGATCTGGATTTTGCTGATGACTTGGCTCTTCTGTCCCATAGCCGTAATCAGATGCAGGACAAATTGAAAACACTCGATGAGAGGTCACAGCAATTGGGTCTGAAAATACACAGGGAAAAGACAAAAATAATGCGAATAAATGCAGGTAATGATAACAGGGTTGAACTTGAAGAAACACCAATACAAGATGTAGAATAATACACATATCTTGGCAGTAACATAGACAAAGTTGGAGGGACAGACAGCGATATCAAAATAAGAATACAAAAGGCAAGAGGAGCTTTCATTGCATTGGGAAATATATGGAGATCAAGAGAAATAGGACCCAACACGAAAATAAGAATCTTCAACTCAAATGTGAAGTCAGTCCTATTGTATGGCTCAGAGACATGGAGAACAACAAAGACAACAACCAAAAAGCTACAGACTTTCATAAATGGGTGCTTGCGTAGAATAGAGGGATTAAAATGGTATGACAAGGTTACCAACGTGGAACTGATGACAAGAACTAGACAAGTGCCAGTGGAACAAGAAATGAGAAGAAGACGATGGCGATGGATAGGACACACACTGAGGAAACCTGTTGATAGCATTACAAGGCAGCCCTTGTTCTGGAACCCCCAGGGCAAGAGAGGCAGAGGAAGACCAAGAAGTACATGGAGAAGAGAGTTGGAAACAGAGGTGAAAATGATGAGGAGAACATGGAAAGAACTTGAGATGATGGCACGTGAGGACTTTGTTGAAGGGCTATGCTCCTTTGGGAGTGGAGGGTTATGAATGAATGAATAGTGCTTCTGTTAAGTTCTGGCCAGCGAGTGATAAAGTGTATTTCTACGTGGTCTGTATATATCTAGAATGAAATGAAAGATGAGTGGGTGTTACGTACATTTATTACCTACGGGGGTAGTCTTCGGTCCTGCCAAATGTACGCACCAGTTTTATATAGTTATATTATTTGTGCGTTCGATTGATTCACGCACTGACGTGCACAATGCTGTGTGAGTTGCTTTGGACGCACGTGTAACCTAGTTGAGTAGATTGTGACGTCATGATAGGGGCAGCTCGGACGACATTTATGTCCGCAGTGTTATTCTTTGATTCCTGGCAAATTTGAAGATGCCATCAGTTGTATTCGTATCTATTGGTCTTCATGGCGAAGCCAATAGTGGAAGCATGAAGTAAGTGTCGCCCATTTCTTATGGCAAGTTTAATTATGTAAATTAAAGTATCAGGCCGCTCCTATTAATGGTCTAGCGGGAATTCATCGGAGATGACATTCCTAGAATTGGACACACGGAGTCGATAGCCTTTGGAATCTTTTGTAGAGAGAGAATCCATATGTAGAATCAAGTTAATGAATATATATATATATGCTTCACATGTTTAATATGCCGTTTTACCTATGCCAAAGTCGTGGTATGGATACCGAGAGGTTAGCCAAGATGAAACACTAACCTGGTTGTATTGTTATATCTGCCTTTGTTTGGATTGGATATGCTATCTAAGAATTTTATGAAGAAAGTCTGGGATGCTTACAAGTATGATATAAATTATTGCTCCGTGAGAATGAATCCGTTTGCCTTAATAAACGTCCTTGGGAGAAGGTCAACGGACGTTAATACCATGTCTGTTATATGGTAATGGAAGTGATCCTTAGTCACTGGAATATAAGAGAACTTAACTGTTAGAGAATCTACAACAACTATTAACAGTGATATTAACATTTTGACGGATGATCTTCGCATCTGTAACTATGATTGTCTTGTTCCACTTCGTTGGTGTCACGTCAATAAAATATATGTACTGTAATCACCGACTTGTGTGCTGCCAATACTTGTCCAGTTCACCCAATTCAACGATACTTGTTGGAATTTTCGTTTGAAGAACATTGTTGACATTCATTCCGTTTTAACCATTCGCGTTTCAATTTACCTCTTCACTGAACTCAACGATAAAATGGAGTCAACAATAAATGGTGTTCCAGTGTGGTCTGGAAATATCTAACTTCCAAGGAACGTACCCATCCAAATTATCGTTTGAAAAGAAGAATTTTTACTTTCAAGGCGACATCATCTCAATTTGGATCCTAGCGTGATATGAATCAGATTCAACTTACGTTTACCAAGGTCAAGGTCTTCAATCAACCTCCACGTCAAGTTTCACAGTGACTGATTACTTGGAGATCATCTCTTCATCATTATTACGTGCGAGCTGTAATCTAGAGAAGCAGAACGAAGTATTTTATCTGTAGACGTACATCCACGGAGACGAGGCACATTGATTTTTTACCTGCACGCGAGATGAGTATAACGTGTTTCCGTTGTACACTTTATTACGCTTAGTTGTGCCTTCCGTGTTATGTCCACCTTCATATTTTTCGTGTTCAGTGTTATATGTTGTGTATTCTTCGTGGGAGGTAGGGAGGTTGATCTGACGAACGAGATCCATCTCGAAGCTATTTTTATTCATAAATTCGGGCTCTTCGAAATTTGAGGCAGATCAAAAAAGAATTGAGGCTGAGGAGGATGAAAAGAAGAGGAAATTTATAGCTGAGGAAGAGGAGAAAAAAATGAGATTAACTGCTGAGGAGGATGAAAAGAAGAGGAAATTTATAGCTGAGGAAGAGGAGAAAAAAAGGAGATTAGCCGCTGAATTAGAAGAGAAACGATTTCAGCGAGAGGCAGAACAGAAGCAAAGGGAGGCTGAAGATAGACTTAAAAAAGAAATGGAAGAAAAAAGATTAATAGCTGAAAAAGAAATGGAAGTTAAACAAAAAGAAATGCAAGAAAGAAGATTAATAGCTGAACAAAACACAAAACGACTTCAGCTTGAGATGGAAGAGAATGAAAGAAAACGACAGCATGAACTGAAATTAGCAGAGTCAGAATATGAAAGACTTAGGTTAACTCAGGAAGCTAATTCTCAGAGAACTTTTGAAAGCCAAACTTCATCCAGACATGATAATTTTAAGGAAATTCACCTTAAATTACCAAAATTTAATCCCCCGTCTGATGACGTGATATTCTTCCTAGATAGGTTTGAGGCCACTTGTGTGTCTTATAACGTGGATAAAGCTCTATACTGTACATATTTATCCAGATTACTTACAGGGGACGCATTAGCAGTTTATCATACCACCAGCATTGGTGAGAAAAATGACTATAATGCTCTTAGAGCGGCACTTCTGCAAAAATTCCAAATGACAGAAGACCAATATCGATCAAGATTCCATACATTACTACCTCAATCTAGCAGAAATTTTAGTGATTTTCTGTCACAAATACGACTAACATTAGAAAGATGGATCGAATTATCCAAAATTGAAAAGTCGTATGAAGGTCTCTTCGATTTACTGATGCGCGATAAGGTACTTTCGTCTGTAAATCCTACATTTCTCGCATTTTTACACGAACGGAAACCTTTATCTATGAAAGACCTGGAACAGCATGCTAAAAATTTTTGCACTGCTCACCCAAACATGGATCTAAGTAATGCACAGATTAAGAATGAATTGCCTGTTGCTTTTGCAGCACAACAAAACAATTTTTCACGCAATCGTTCTTTTAGTGCTGACAGATATGTCAATAAGGGAAATAATGACAATTTTAACAATGGTAATTTTTACAAAGGGAAGCAATTTCAACAATCTGCTCCATTTAATGTTTCTTGGAACCAGGCTCACAGATCGCGAGATTTTGGTAACAATAATTTTAAAAATAATCAAGGACATTATAATAAACAAAACTGGAGATCAAGATCTCAGGGTCCGCAAAACAAACAATTTTTTGGAAATAAACCATTTTACCAACATCATAACGATAATTATACAAATTATCGGACTAATCCAAATTTTAACTCTAGCAGAAACTACAATTATGGCAATTTTAATGACAAAAATCAAAATCGATCGCGTCGACGAGATAGATCGTTGAGTAATACGAATATAGACATTCTAATGTCGCTTTTAGTGATACACAGGCTAACATTGAACAGGGTAAAGGAGCTGAAACTCATAATGCTATGTGTTGTTCTCTTGATTGTACCCAAGTCAAAGATTGTTCAGAATGCTCTACTCTTTTCCAGCCCAGGGCGATCACGACGCTGCGTTGCGGACATACCTTGCCTAGTCTACCTGCAGTCTGTACGGCCACTGCTGCTTCAGTACACCAGGGACAGGGCTCTCTTAAGTTTAACAAGGGATTTGTCAACAATATTTCATGCTCTCTCCTATTTGACTCTGGTTGCAGTACAGTCGGCGTCCGGACTTCGCTGATCAACCCAAGTTGTGCCACGGGCCGGGTTGTCAAATGTGTAACGTTTGGTGGCACAATTGAAACATTTGCCACTGCTATTATTGATCTTAATACTCCATTTTTTTCAGGAAAGATTCAAGCTTGTCTCCTTCCGAATCCAATTTGTGATTTGATACTTGGTCGCATACATGGTATTAAAGAGTGTACACCACAGCAAATTGCTGAATGGAAGAGCGACATATTCAAACTGCAAATGCAGTAGTGACTAGAGCGCAAGCTACTAATATGTCGCATGATACACCTATGGAACCTACAGTTCATACCACTTGTGATGATGATGCTCCTATTTCACGGGAGTTGTTTGCAACATTGCAAAAGAATGATGATTCATTAAAAAAAATTTTTCAGTATGTGAACAAAAATAATACCAGCAACAAACTTGCAAAATCTAGACATGACTTTATACTTAAAAATGGGATTTTGGTTAGAGTAATACGAGAAAAGGATTCATCCTTATGTTCTCAGATTATAGTCCCATCCTGTATGAGATCTCGTATATTACGACATGCGCATGACTCGCAATGTGCGGGCCATATGGGTTTTTCGCGTACCAAATCCAGAGTGCTTTCGGCATTCTACTGGCCAGGCGTACATAAGGACATCACTCTCTATTGTCGGTCTTGTTTGATATGTCAAGAAGTTAAGGTACGGGGTCCATTTCATGCGGCTCCTATTCAAGCTGCGGACATCCCGATTAGACCATTTGATAAAATGGCTATAGACATTATTGGTCCTATGCTACCATCTGCTAGAGGGCATACGCATATTCTTACGTGCATTGATATGTGCACTCGCTGGCCTGAAGCCATCCCTCTCAAGAACACTTCATCTGCCAGTGTAGCAGAGGCATTGATGTTAATCTTCTCACGCATTGGTTTTCCACGGAAAATCTTGTCGGATCATGGGGTTCAGTTAATTTCTGAATCCATGTCTCAAGTTATGAAGACATTAGGTATAGACAGATCTCTAAGTTCTATTTATCATCCGATGTCAAATGGGTTAATTGAGCGTCTAAATAGGACACTCAAGCAGTTGTTGGGTAAGATAACTCAAGACCACCCACAAGACTGGGATCGGGTCCTACCCGCTTGTCTCTTTGCGTATCGCGAAGTACAAAATCAAGCAACGGGGTTTTCTCCATTTCAACTTGTTTTCGGCATGCAACCACGCGGTCCGATGTCGTTAATCCACGACTTATTGGTTGACGAGAATATTGAAGAGGAAACTCAATCCTCTTATGAGTATGTGATCTCTCTGAGAAAGAGAATCATAGATGCTTGTAGACTAGCTACTGCATCATCCGAACAAGCCAAAGAAAAAGCTCGTCTATTTGCAAACAAGTATAGACGTCTTCGCCAGCTCATACCTGGTGATGAAGCTTTTGTATTACTCCCTGCGCATAATAATCGTCTTTTAATTACCTGGAGAGGTCCTTTCAGGATCATCTCAAGAATATCCGATGTCGACTACATCGTTGATGTTAATGGTAAACATAAAACCTTCCACATTAATATGTTGAAGGAATATTACTCACGTCCTGATTATCTACAATCAGTGTTCCAAGCAACTGACGATCCTACACCTCCTATTCAACACTATTCTAGTTTGTCTGTCATCCAAGAAGAGGAATCTTCTTTCGATGATGTACAACTACCAATACCAGTTGTACCACTCCATTCCACTGAGAAATGGAATGATGTTACTATCTCATCTACTCTTACTGATGATCAACGTCAGCAAGTCTCTAATATTCTACACACGTATGAGGATGTCCTCACTGACATCCCAGGTCATACGTCAGTCATCCAACATGACATTATTCTGACTGACGATACACCGATTCGAGTTCGCCCATATCCTATTCCTTTACACTTTCGTGATAAGGTTGATAAGGAATTGGATGAGATGCTTCAATTAAATATAATTGAACCATCTTCATCACCATATTCTTCTTCTATGGTAATCATTCGGAAGAAGGACAACAATATACGTCTTTGCGTAGATTACAGGAAATTAAACAAAGTTACAAAATTCGATGCGGAACCATTACCTCTTTTAGACGACTTATTAGAGAAATTATCTCATGCCACATTCTTTTCGAAATTTGACCTTTCAAAGGGTTATTGGCAAGTGCCATTAACCCCTAAAGCAAAGCCATTCACCGCTTTCTCGACGCCACGGGGTCTTTTTCAATGGAATTTTATGCCATTCGGTCTAATGAATGCGCCAGCTACCTTTGTACGCATGATGCGCCGCATATTGTCTCATCGTCCCGATGTCATTACTTATATAGATGACATCTGTCTTTTCAGTGACTCTTGGGATGAACATATTCAGGGTTTAAAATCTTTACTTTCTACCTTACGGGATTATAACTTAACAGCAAAACCTTCAAAGGCTTTTGTCGGTTTTCATGACATCTCATTTCTTGGTCACCGTATAGGTCGCGGTTTAATGTATACAGAAGACAGTAACGTCTCTAAAATTTTAAACATCTCAGCACCTAAGACAAAAAAACAAGTGAGGTCGCTCTTAGGACTAATACAGTTCTATTCTAAATTCATCCCTCATTTGTCTACTATAACTGCACCTCTTTCTTCGTTACTGAAGAAAGGCACACCTAATGTAATAAAGTGGTCGCAGGATCATCAAACGGCTTTAGATTATATAAAACAATTTTTTTCAAATAAGCCTTTTTTAAGGTTGCCTAACAAAGATCTCACCTTTGTTCTTCGCAGTGATGCTTCTTCCTACGCTATCGCGGCAGTTTTGATGCAGGAATACGGAGGCACCTTATTTCCGATTATGTACGTATCCAGAAAGCTTACGACGAGCGAGATGAAGTATTCCGTTCTGGACAAAGAGCTCCTCGCTCTTGTCTGGTCAATCACAAAACTGGATCGTTATCTCCTCGGATCACACTTTGTGGTGGAATCCGACCAGAAAGCTCTTACAGCACTGAACACAGGGAACGTGAAGTCATCAAAGTCAGCGCGTTACGCTATTGCGCTTCAACCGTTCCATTTTGAGATACGAGCTATTCCTGGAGTACAGAATGTGTTTGCAGACTGTCTTTCAAGATGCCCTAGTGAACACGTCGAAATTAAACCACTTCCAGATGGTGAAACGTCCTCACAGAAACATGAATAACTTTGTACATGGCCACTGATTATACATCTGTGGAGACTATGTGTAGTTCTGCAGTATTCGTATATATATAACTTTCAGAATATACTTACGTATGGATTATAACATTATTTCTTGTGGAGTAACGTTTTGTTAGAACGGGAACAGTGATATTAAAGTAACATTTTTTTTTAGTATGGAAACATTGGTAAGAGTGACAAATAGACATTCACTATTGTTATGGAACAGATTACACTACATATCGTGTTCGTAAACTTATTTCAGGCATGGTACATTTAGAACATATTCTTGTCGATTTAACTAGTTCTAAAAGAATATTAACAATGAGTGAAATTGAAATCACTTAGAATAAATTAGTAATTAGTTATTTGTTCATAAATTAAGTACTACTAATTAGTATAATTCAATTTAATCAATTTGATTGATTATAAATCACACATCTACTAACTTTATTAGTGTTTCGCAATACGTGTATTCACGTATCCCACTACATGATATCTCACTTTTAGATAACTAGTCAAACTTACTAATGTTAGGAAATAGTAAGTGCGTTGCTTCTTAAAGTGTTTAATTATGCTTTGTTTCATTTTGCATGTTATATTTTAAAATTTTCTGTTTTATTGATTCTTTTATCATTGATCATCATCAGTGTTGCTGTTCATTTTCATTTTTGAAATCATATGTTTCAAATTTCTTTTAAAACAATTTTGTTGAATTTTATTATCATCTTTTTTTTTATGGTTTATTTCATTTTCATTTTCAACTTCTTTTTACTTCGAATATTACCACATCGTTCCAAAGTAGGTCGATGGTGGATGTGTGCTTTAATGCATACTATCATTTAGTTATATTGTTTTCATTTAATATTCTTTTCTTAATATGATATAATTTTATGCATGTCATAAATCTTGTTGTAGTTTTGACTCACCTCTCTCGAGTAATTAGTTCGAAAAAAATTAATAGAATTAATTTTTTTAAGGGGAGGTAATAAGGGAGCTGTTACGTACATTTATTACCTACGGGGGTAGTCTTCGGTCCTGCCAAATGTACGCACCAGTTTTATATAGTTATATATTATTTGTGCGTTCGATTGATTCACGCACTGACGTGCACAATGCTGTGTGAGTTGCTTTGGACGCACGTGTAACCTAGTTGAGTAGATTGTGACGTCATGATAGGGGCAGCTCGGACGACATTTATGTCCGCAGTGTTATTCTTTGATTCCTGGCAAATTTGAAGATGCCATCAGTTGTATTCGTATCTATTGGTCTTCATGGCGAAGCCAATAGTGGAAGCATGAAGTAAGTGTCGCCCCATTTCTTATGGCAAGTTTAATTATGTAAATTAAAGTATCAGGCCGCTCCTATTAATGGTCTAGCGGGAATTCATCGGAGATGACATTCCTAGAATTGGACACACGGAGTCGATAGCCTTTGGAATCTTTTGTAGAGAGAGAATCCATATGTGGAATCAAGTTAATGAATATATATATATATATATGCTTCACATGTTTAATATGCCGTTTTACCTATGCCAAAGTCGTGGTATGGATACCGAGAGGTTAGCCAAGATGAAACACTAACCTGGTTGTATTGTTATATCTGCCTTTGTTTGGATTGGATATGCTATCTAAGAATTTTATGAAGAAAGTCTGGGATGCTTACAAGTATGATATAAATTATTGCTCCGTGAGAATGAATCCGTTTGCCTTAATAAACGTCCTTGGGAGAAGGTCAACGGACGTTAATACCATGTCTGTTATATGGTAATGGAAGTGATCCTTAGTCACTGGAATATAAGAGAACTTAACTGTTAGAGAATCTACAACAACTATTAACAGTGATATTAACATTTTGACGGATGATCTTCGCATCTGTAACTATGATTGTCTTGTTCCACTTCGTTGGTGTCACGTCAATAAAATATATGTACTGTAATCACCGACTTGTGTGCTGCCAATACTTGTCCAGTTCACCCAATTCAACGATACTTGTTGGAATTTTCGTTTGAAGAACATTGTTGACATTCATTCCGTTTTAACCATTCGCGTTTCAATTTACCTCTTCACTGAACTCAACGATAAAATGGAGTCAACAGTGGGACATGAGAAACTTGACACCTTATTAGATCTCAGGACACTTTTGGGGATCTGACCGCCAAACTAAAGAGATATGCCGCCCCTGGTCTCTCGTATCTTCGCTCGCTGCTTGCGTTCCGGCTTTCCCCGTTCGCTTTCACTGCGATCGGTTCTGCGTTTGGCACGGAGATGCGAAAATACCGGCAGGGAACTTGCGTCGCTCGTCAGGGACCACTACTGTCTTTGATCGTGGCGCTAGTCTTTCCTGAGATCCCTCAGTGCCTGTTTGATCGTGTGCCGCTACATTCTGTTTGATGCTGGCAACGCCCCCTCTGGGCCAAGTTAATGAAATTACTGCATATGATTGCTCAAGAGATGACCATGGGCGTGATTTAGCCTCTCCTTAAATCAATGCGATGACCAGAATGAACGGTAGATAAGCTGTCCACATATTAATCAGCAAAGGTGTTGCCAATCTGCGTGGAAAGGGTGCATAGCTAATGAGTCCAGGTGAAAAGAAAAATCCCGTTTGACGAAAGGTTACAATATTTCGGGGGCACTGATGTTATCTAAGGGGTCGTTACGAAGAGTCGTATCATATCATTCAGGGTCGGATGCGTTCGTCTGTCACATGATGGCATTTTGGTCTCTTCTGAGGACATGGCCAACCCAGCTCCAGCGTCTGCCAGCTATGATGGTGTGCATGTCCTTTTGCTTGCTCCGAGTAAGCAGATATTAGTTGATGATGGTATTCGGCCAAAAGATTCGGTGAATTTTTCTTAGGCATGTGGTGTGAAAGGATGACAATTTTGACATTTCCTTCTCTGTAACTCTCCAGCATTCCGCACCATAGAGAAGCACAGAAAGCACACAGCTCTGATACAATATTAATTTTGTGATTGTGCTGTACTGAGAGGACTTCCAGATGTTGTTTTGACTTTAAAAGGCTGTTCTTGCTTTGTTCATTCTGTTGTTGATGTCTTTGCTTGCTCCGCCGTCTGGTGTTACTATGCATCCTAGGTATGTGAAGGTGTCAGTGGCGTATTCTCTATGTGTGCTGTGCGTGCTGCGCACACCTATGCCCGAAGGAAAATAAAAATTTAATTTATTATTCTATAAAATATTTCTCTTCTAATGTTCTGCTTTCGGACCGCACGCACCAGGATAACGGATTTTCCCGCATAGAATCTACGAGTATAATCTAGTTTCAGTTTCCCCAGACGCTTTTTATAGTGCAGTTTTTAATTGGTTGGTAACAATCGCCCGAAGTTTCTCGGGTAATTCCGTCACAATGCGTGCGGCACCTTTCGGATTCACGTCTGAACACTGGTTTGATTGGATTGGGGTCATGGCCAGATACGTAAATACAATGCGAACATGCGTGCGGTGGTCTTGCAGCTCTCGAGTTGTAAAAATCGGTTGTGTCCGTCCAGTGTTTTTTGTGATTAATTTTTGTTAGTTGCCGGGAATGCAGATTATTACAGTGACAGTGAGTTTCAAGTTGTAAGTTAATTAGTATTTCGGAGATAATTGACATATACCCCTAATAACTATCGTTGCGTAATTGAATATAGTTGGTTTTTAAATTAAGAGGGGAAGAAGTTAAATAGTAGGCGT
The DNA here is from genome assembly GCA_024509875.1 of Oreohelix idahoensis. Lineage (NCBI taxonomy): Eukaryota > Metazoa > Mollusca > Gastropoda > Stylommatophora > Oreohelicidae > Oreohelix > Oreohelix idahoensis. The sequence continues at coordinate 159,599 of JAMPIV010009781.1, forward strand.
ACATATTCATTTTAAGTAGCAGCACGCCTAGCTTGCATTACCAGGATACGCCACTGGAAGGTGACTGTCTGTTCCAGTTGCTGATTCCTTACTGATATGGGCTCAGGGTTGCTCACATTGAGCGTCATGACCTCTGATTTCTTTAGATTGATGTTCAAGCCCACCTGCTGGTTATACTTATTAAGTTTATCCGTTTTTTCCTGGATGTGTTGATGTCAATGTGCTAGTAGTGCAATGTCATCTGCATATTCCTTAGACGTCAGTGGCGAGCAACAATTATTGCTGCTCCGGAATAGAATAACTGATTTTGATTAGGGTGATGAGATCTTGACGATGGAGGTAATAATACTGATAACGATCAGTCACTGTTCTTGAAGATCAGGGTAATAATAGCTATAACAA